>VWZW01003324.1:653781-676954 GCA_013397115.1 Edolisoma coerulescens
TTTTTTTTTTAAGTTAACCTGATTTAAAACAGGTTGTAACAGAGGAACTCGGGGGGTGAAAAAGTGCTGAACAGAGACAGGAATGAGTAACCAGGACAAATTAGTCTTAATTAAACTTAATTAGGGCTTAGTCTTTTTACAATGGCTCCTATGTCATGAAGCATCAGTCTCAAAGGTCCCATTTCCAAACAGCTGAAATTGTTCTAGTGTAACAATGGGGGTTAGTATAGGTAATTGCATTGCTCCATAAAGATGAAAAACTGTCTTTTGAAGAGGTAATTCAGATATTCTTGAGTGACAACTGCCATCAAAGAGCTTTTTTTACTCCAGCATGGGATCCACTAAACCAAGGTGATGGAAGTGGCCTGGTGCATGGCAAACCAGGCACTTTCTGTAATTTTCACCATGAATTGACTGGAGAAATTTTCACCCTGGAGTCCTGCATGTCCAGCATCCTCCATGAACATTAAACTCAGTGAACAGCAGTGATTTCACTGTTTTACAGCTCAGTGGACCTCGGACCAACAGCCTTCTCTTAGCATGTTCAAAATTCTCCCCAGGTCTCTAATGAGACAAAGAAAGTGAACAGGGTGGCATTTTTTCCTCCATGCTTGCATAATTTACTCTCATTCTTTGAGTATGAGCACTTTGAGTGCTCTTTGAGTATTCATATCCCTTTCTTTCTTTCCATTTTGGCTTTATTCAGTTCAAACTTTTATTTAATCAGGTACACTAATCCTTGGAGGTTTTTCTCTTTACATCAAGGTAGTCTCGCACTGAAACCAACTTTCATTGAATTTGCCATTTGTTGAATGTTAAAAGTAAAGATTCATGAGATCTTAATGTAATTATTTGATACTTTAGCTGAAAATTCAGCTTTGACTTTTGCCATTATAGTTATGTGTAACCAACAGTTAACTGCATTCCTGTACATTTGTATTTCACAATAGGGTAAAACCACAAAATTTCCATGTATTTTCTATAGTTCTTCACCAATAAATATCACACAGATAAATTTAAATGTTTATATGCAGGCCTTCTGACTGCCATTAGTCCCAAAAATGATAAATGCCCAGAGGTACTGGCAACAAAATGCCAAAGTTATAAAGGACATTATTCTTATGAAAGCGTGTTTGGAAGAATAGATTAAATTGTGCCCTCATGTATATAATTGGAAAAAGAGTCTGCATCTATTATCACTTTAAAATAACATCTTTGTCTTCATATTTGCTCGATGATCTGCTAGTTTTGCTGCCTAGGAAGACAGAACATTACAAGCAGTTCTGTTATCAAGGAGAGAAGTTATTGTCAAGGAGAGAAGTTATTTCTGAGTGTACATTTTCCGTGGGCCGGTGCCAGGATGTGAGATGTGCACAGACCCACACCTATGTACCAGGGTTTGCATGGCTATGGAGAAACACAGCAGAAGAGAGAGAGCACCTAAACTAAAATGTGTGTGACTGAGGTCCACGTTCCTTTCAGCTGCTTTACTTCATTTCTGCCTCTGTTTCTTTCCCCCTCCCCAGCTTTAGATTTATGAGCCATTGTAAGCTTTTCTGACTGCTTCTGGAAAGGATTCATGGCTGCTCGTGCTCACAGCATCCAACAAATCACTCATTTCGTGTTCGTTTCTTTCATTAGATGGGTGTTCTTCATTTTCTGTACATCCCTCACACTTCATTACAGTAATTTGAAGGGTTTTGCATACCAGTCTCAAGAGAAAAGTATTTTATTTGTTGTTGGTTTGAAATGTGGATTTCATCAGTTCTGGCCCTCTCCTTTTTTGTCACCACAGCATGAAAAATAATGAAAGACAACTGCACATTAAACTGAAGGCTAATTTATGGGTTTTATTTTTTGGAATAGTTGATTTTTACCTTGAAGCAGAAGGACGGACTAACTGACCTGATGATTTCCCTTGTGGCTCTCTTTTCTCTGCTTCTGTGATTGAATGAATATTCGTGGGGGAAAATGCATTTTGATACTTTTGTATCAGATGTTTTGCATTCAGCAATTTTATTTTTTTATTGATATTCTTTGCAGTTTTGCCAAATGACATCTATTTTGTTGCATGGTGGAGGTCTGAATGTAAGCTCTGGGTGTGAGGCATTGGGGTTTCAACAGTGCCAGATGACAAAGAGGTGCATTTAAAATACTACTTATGTATAGAAAATCATGTTTTTCTTGGAGGAAACAGGGCAGATACTTAATTTGTCCCTTGGGCTCCTCTCTGTCTAGATTAGGGAAGACCACAGCCCTTCCTGTGTCTCCTTATGTGGGGAGATGGGAGGCCCCCACAGAGATACACACCTTGTGATACTCCTCACTATTTAATATTCCTTCTGCTCTCCAAGTTAAAAACCAGATAACATTAACTTGCATTTTTATTTGAAACACAACAATTTCTCTCTTCAGTCTTGGGTGTGAGACTCAATTGCTCAGCTTGGTTATCCCTTCTCTGGGACAATGACATCTCCAACAGTGGGTGAAAGGCCCATCAAGATGAGTTTCTCATCCCCACCAACAGCTTGGGGAGAGGATGCAGGAAATTAATCCTATCTCTCCCCTGACAACTCCAGTTCCCCCAATCAACAGAAATTATTGTTTCACCCCTGTTTTCTTTCAACAACCTGTGGTAAAAGTTAGATCAGGTGTTTGCTGTGTCTCTATTTGTGACCTTTTGTTGCAAACAGCCCCTGAAGGTACCAGATTTCTGACTTGCAGCTGGCATCCTTGTGGTTGTTAGTTTGGGAGCATAGCAAAACGTGAGAGATCATCCATCTCAGCCTCCCACAGCACCAGATTGTTTTCTATCCTATACCCTTTGGACATGGGGGCTTTGTGGAACTCTTTTTAAAACGAGTTTCTTGAGGGGGTCTGCACCATTTCTACTGACAGACTTCTCCGCGTCTCACTGTGAGAGATTGCTTGATGCTGATCTCATGGGGATTTTATTTGCTTGTATTTCATCTAATTGATCTTAATTCATGGCAACCCTTTGTTTTTTCAGTGCTCTACTGGTAAACAGCTGCCTTATCACCCAACAGGTTATAAGCCAGTTCTCTTTATTTTCAGTTTTCTCCTAAACTGCCTTTTCAAGCCCTTTTTAATTCTACACTGGGCTTACGGTTATTCTTTTTTTCCCACCTTCTTCAGGTCTCCTGTCTAGAAGGACACAGAATTCCAGGCAGTGTCCTACACCTGCTGCACCAGAGTCTCTCAAACAGCAGTACTGGGGTGCTCAGGGCTTGTCCACAGAGTGCTCCCTGAGCATCTGAGTTGTGCAGGGCAGGAAGCTCCTACTTCTATTTTTCTTTATTAATGGCTGCTTAATTCCAAAATTATATTAAATTTGTTCTCTACCACTGTCCTAGATCATATTTATTTTTGCAAATCTACCTTACCAGTGCTCTGTAGTTTCTTTTTATTTTCACTTTTACTTTCTAATTAGGCATATCAATATATTCTACAAGTAATTTCTTTTTCAGGATCCATACAATATATTATTGATATATCATGATACTTGTGGTCCACTGTAAGGTCAAAGAAAGGAAGAAAAAGACTACCTAAGATGTGACACTGCTAATTTCATTCATATCCATGAGAAAAATGACCTTGTGAAGGTTGTGAAGGTTTTTATTTGGGGCTGGGTGATGGTTTGACACTAAATGAGCCAGTAAGGAATCTTTTTTTCAGTGACTCTCTGCAAGCTCCGCTAATTCTACTTTTAGAGCCAGAAATTTCTAAATCTTCCAAGCCATATGTTTAGCTTACAACCTCATTTGTTATCAGGCACAACAGGTCTATTTAATATTCTTTTACTGTGTGGTACATATGTGAAAACTGCTATTGCTGGAGAGGTGAGATGGTGTTAGAAGCCAACAGAGCTTCACTTCATTTTTATAGGAATTATCTAAGTACTCTGCAGTGACCAGTGCATGAGGAAGCTTGGACTTAAAATCATGTATTGGTGAAGAATAATGAAAAGCTTTTCCTCCACAAGCAGATCTCCCAGGAGGAAATCTGTTTTGTTTGGTGGACAGGGTTGTATTATATTACCTTCAAGAAGAAGCTGCTGAATCAGACATTTCTGAGATTTTTGCAATTTGATGAAGCTTATGCCATAATTAAATAAATCTGCCAGGTTTTTTTTTGCAGATATTACACTAATGTTACTGAGACATGTGTCTCCAGTCTGCTACAGAATCACATTCTTCCACAAATGCAATCCCAGGTGTGTTGCTACACTGGTGGTTTTAATTGCATTTCATTTACTGTGCTCCAGAATGATCATTTTGCTCTCATCAACACTTATGGTTAATTTAATACAGGAAAACTAAATTCATTAAGACCAAAGCACTAAGTGTGGTGCTTGTTCCATGCCTTCATTTCCATGGCACTTAAAACCTTTAGGTTAAACATATGTTAACATGTTCTGAGTGCATCTTCTGGAGGAAACTGTGTTTTTCTTTTGCCTTGCAATCTATTTCATTTCTCTCAAGATCAGGTAATGAGATCTCCATGCCTGAAAAGTGGAAAATTAAGACAATGGTATTTACAATTAGAGTGTGAAGTTCAAATGACATGACATAGGAAGGAGTTATGGAAAAGGATCCTGTCCCTTTGTGTGTGTTTTGAAGTGTAATACGTGTAGTTTACCAGTTGTGAGGAGTCCTCTTGGAACCAGTGATGCTTCTTAAGGTAGAGAACACCAGAACAAGCAGAAAATGATGCAAAATTGGCTGTCTGAAACACTGATAAAGGTAAGATGGGATGCAGCAAAAACCAATGTGCTTGTGCCAGTGTTATGATAAATATTATATTAATGATAAAAATAAATATTTTAAATTACTCTGATTTACCCTCCTGCCTAGAATGCTGACTTTTGAGTGGAGTAACTCTGTTATATGCAAGAGGTTCCAATTCCCCAGTTATTTGTGAGATGCTCGATGCAGTTGTCCTTGATGAACTAGTGGCTACTTAAAGATGTTGGATTTCTCTGCTGATTCCAATCCAGGTGTTTGAAAGTCAGCAGTTTGGGGTTTATGCACAGCAATGGGTACTTGAGAGTCTATGGCCATTTATGCTTTTGGATGTCCTGTAAAATAATTTAGTGAATGACAGGTCCGGAGCGATGGCAATGTGTGTGAGCAGTCAGCTGGGAAAAAACAGAGCCTGGTTGCAGGAATTATAAATGAGAACAACTGTCTGACTTGAGGAGAACAAAATGAGCTAAAAATACAGCCCAGGAGTAAATGGTCCGAAATAAAGGGAGCCAGTTTGGACTTGATAATAGCTTTGTCTTCAGTAAACACTCTTAAGCTCATGCTCCTGAAGGAGAGAAAATAATACAGAACTGAAATCTAAACCAAGAGAGCCACTCATCCATCCTGGATGGATCTCAGAATGCTGTAGCTGCCTGGGAATGGGAGAAGAAAAAAAGGAGCCACAGGGGAGGTTGGTATCTTGGCTGCCAAGGGCAAAACAGAACTCACAGTTCTCTGGATACAGCAGGTGAGATTTCTGCTGCACACAGAGAAAATGAGCCTAACAAAGACACGGGCTTGTAGATAAGAGGGAGAGCTGCCAGGATGAAAGAAGGTAGCTACTTGGCTGTGGTACAGATTTCCTTTTGATTGTCACTGAAAAACATCCCCTGCCTGGCACAGAACGTGAGTCCTTTCTGTGAAGACGTTACCACGCCTTTTGCTGGGGGACTGGGAGGGCTGAATGCTATCCACACCTCCCAGCTGTGCTGCAGAGGCACCAGTGCCATGGCTTTTGTGTAAGGCTGTCCAGTGCCCAGTTTGGCTTTCAGAGGGAAACTACTTTGTCTTTGGCTGGTACTGAACGAGGTTTCACAGGCCTTGGACAAATTGAATATTATTTGAAGCCATGCATTCATGTGCTGGCTGCTGCTCCTCCTCTCTGTTTCTCTCGTGTTTATTGAAATCCTTCTTATAAACTTCTTCCCAGTGCACTTTGCTGCTTGTGGTTTGTTGCTGGATCAGACTGGAGCACTTGAATACCCGTAGTTAGGTTTTAAAAATGCTGCAGTTCACTTACAAGAGCTGTAACTGATGAAGTCCCTCACAGTGAGCTTCTTGGCAAATATTTTAATCCAATTTCACTGGATTAGCAGTGCGAATACAAAGCAGCAGGTGATCTACTGGCTGTAATGGAGTATTTATTTCGGGTTGCTCAGGTTCACAGGGACATTCTGAAGTTCCTTTCAACCTGATTTATCCTTTAGTCCTGAGTTTTATAGTCATACTTCCATATAGGACATCTTCCTCAGCTGGGTGTCACTGAAAAGGAGAAGCAAGCAGGAGAAGCAGGAACATTGCTTTAATTCTGATGGCTTAAAGTCAACTTTCCTCAAGCTATCTCATCTTCCTAAAAGCAGTACTGCCTGTACTGAATTAGAAACTCGTTAACACATCAGTCACATTAAAAAACAAACCCAAACAGCTCGGGAATAGATTATTCTTTGGGGCATCTCCCAGCATGTCGAGAGACTCCCATAACTTATCCTCGTGACAGGCATTGTTGACCTTGTTTAGCAGATATAAACTGATTTCACCTAAGCACTTTGCCAAAGAAATTACCAAATAACCTGCAACAACATATATCTGGATTTAAATATGGGGGTAAAGACAAAAAAAGTTGTAAAAATGCTACAAAAGCCTGATGGCAAAACCAGTACAAAGCCTTTGAATAATTGCTTCTCTGCTAGGTCTTTGTTCTGTTAAAAAGTATTGAACACATGTGCACAAACACCCACAATCTTATCCAGGAGGACGATAGGAACACAAAAGCTGGACACAAACCAAGCCCCTACAGGAGTGCAGAGCAGGGCAAGATCATTACAACAGCTTGAACCATTTGTAGAGCCTTCTTTGACGAGGAACAAAGGCAATTCATTCATTTGGGCTGCTGGTGCACACCAGCAGAGAGAAAGGGTAACAGCTTAATCTGTCAGGGCGTTGGCTTGGCAGGCAGTGAGTCGTGTTTCCACCTGGAGGCTGCCAAGCCCTGCCTGAGTCCAGATTTCAGACTTCAGTCTCTGCCATTGGCAGCAAAATGAAGGATCCTGTGAAGGGATGTTTGCAAAGGGCCAAATGCTGTGCCAAGAGCATCTCTTCTATGTCAGTCATTATTGGGACAAATATTGTATGAGAAATGTTGAAAGGAATAGAGACACTTTTATAAATAACAGCTTGGTTTTTAAAATTGCTTCTCCCTCCCTCAAAAAAACCCCACCCCCAAAAACCCCACAAAACCCCCAAAAAAACAAAAGAGCAAACCAAACCAAACAAGAAGGCAAAGCAGAACAAACAAGCAAAAAACCTGGGAAACTTCCTGAAGAAATGTAGTTGCCTGAGGCAAGAATTTAGGAGGTCTTGCTGGGCTGGAAACTGGTTGCTTGCTTGGATCAGAGGATGAGCAAGGGAAGAAAGTGAGGTCATTTCACACAGTTGTACCTCTGTTTGAGCAGGTGATCTGGATGTGGTTGAAATTTTAAAACTTATGTTGCTGTAATTCCCTGAGAACTTGCTCTAGGAGTTGGATGCTGGTTTTGGTGGTTGGTATTTTTGCATTGACTACAGTCTGTTGTGCCATCTCGTGTCCTTAGGAGACCCAGAGTCATGAGACAGCTCAGCCAGAGGAGTCTTTGCTTTAACAGAATTGCACAGAATTCGCTTTGGGGTTGTCTGTCCTGACAGATTTGACTTCTGTAAGGTAGATCCAAGGCAGGACCCCATTTTTCTGAGACCAGACAGCTGAGCTTGGGTATTGCTATTATATTAAATAATTTAAACTTAATATAAAACAATATCCTATTGTGTTTTGCTATTCCTGGCACAGTAAATGATTGCTGAAGCATCACTGTAAACATTTAATTTCAATGAGTAGTCTCTTGTTTGCTTTCCCTGTCTCAATGGCTGTGAAAAGATGGAATCAATCCATCACCATTTCATTAAAATCTACCCCCCAAAAAATTGAAATGTAAAGTTGCTACTGGATACAAACATGTGCACACACCCCACCCTGGACCTTGATGTTACTTGGTGTTAACTGCATTGACATATCAACAATAATTCATTCTCCCTTCAATCAATCCATGCCTGGATTTTAAATAACAGTCACTCCCCTGAAGAAATCAGACACCTCATTTCAGACTGCCCAGGACAAAAGGCATTAAAACCTTCCTATTTCATTTATCTTTTTAAAATTACTTTATTTATTTAGCATTCAGTTGGGGGTTTTTTGTTGCTCAGGAGACTTGGATCTGTGGCAACAGGGAGGGGATGGCATGCTGAGGTTCCGAGCACTGACTGGAGTTAAATGGGAAAAGTAGGAGTGGCTATCAAGCTCATCTGGGATGTTAGAGGGAATTTGAGAGAGGACAGCTCTATTTCTGATTTCAGGAGAGTGACCCAGCCACTGGGCGACTGGATTGATGAGGAGCAGAGATGTGGAGGGATTTGAGAGCAAACAACAAAAAGCTAACCACCTAAGTATCTTATAAAAATCTTCAGCCTCCTGCATGGAGAATGCAGGTGCTAGGGCCGGTGTGGAAGTACTGTGAGGATACATCTCTGTCCTCAGAACAAATTGGATTTTGTCACAGTAGGAAGCAGTGCTCGAGTTAAACCTTCCCAGAGATGTCGCCTCCTGTTTTTCTTCCAGACAGTCGATGCCTGCTGATCCACTTCTTCTGGCACCCTGTTCTAATGATCCCTGGAGCAGGAGAGGAGCAGCCATATGGCTTGCAGTAACTTGAATTTCAGCATAGAATTGAAAAAGAGATTAATTTCATCTTTTTTTGCCTAGATAATGCTTTGAACTCTATTTTGCAGTCTAAGAAATGCTATGGAAGCTACCAAGCAGTTTCAAACCAGTGAAAGAGCATCTTGAGACAGGTCGGCACAGGAGGTGTGCCTGGAGGACAGACCCTTACAGCTGCCCCTGGAGAAGCCTCAGTGGGTAGGAAGCAGATGGCTCTGCTCTGTCAACACCCCAAAGTCTCCTAAAACACCAGATTATTGAGGCAATGAGGTTCTGGCTAGCTAACTGCATCTGAGATGCTCATGGGCATGGCTCTCTTTCAGCCCCACAAGACAAAATAGAACTTTTATCCTCAAAATAAAATTTTATAGTGGAAGTATGTGAAAATGGGGATTGCAACTTAGATGAATGTTAGCTAATAGCGGTGGAATATTGGATTTGGGAATGTAGGAGGGCTTTTCTAGCTTTACAGACCCATAGTATTTGTAAAATTACTTTATTAAAAAAATCAGTGGGTGTTACGCAGGGACTCTGCTAAATATGAATAATTTAAACCAGTGAATAATTAAAACCTGTCTGGGAAGAGTTATACTGGTAATTTAAATTTCAGGTGTGCACAGAAGGAAATGTGAACACAGAACAATTTGGGATTGCATATTACATTTGCACTGTTCAAGTGAGTCCTGATCTGAATCACGAGCACTGCACTTTGTTCCACCACGAGCAGCAAATCCCAAAGCAATAGGAAAATGTGCATTACTCCTGGACTTAATGGACTTTCTCTTCAAAGAAGACAAAGTGACTTTGAAATGGGAACTGCAAGTACACTCCAGCTCCTGGGAAAACCACTCTGGTTTTCTTTTGATGTAAAGGTCAATGCAAATTGGGAAGTTTAATTCATGTCCTGCATGTTTTGTGCCACCAGTCTTGGTCCCTCGTTGGTAAATAAGAAGAAAAGTGAATTTGTTCTTGAAGAGAGGGAGTGAAGAGTATAAAATTGGCCAGGAGCTGCTCAGGGAGAGAGTTTAGCCACACCTTTGGTTGCCGTGAGCTTTTTATCTATTTTGCAGCAGATGTATCTGTAAGCTACTCATTATTTAGTACAAACAATGGCAAATAACATATTCAGTGAGGAATCAAAGGGATGACACAGGAAAAGAGGGTCTGGATGCAGGATTGCCATTTCTGGGTTGATGGATCACCTAAAAGCATAGGCTTCTAAATTTGGGTGTAGTAACTCAAGAAATAAAATTATTCTTGCCCAAATGAAGCAAATGATCTTGATTTGTTTCCACAGCTCGAGCAAATTAGTACCTGGTTTTGCCTTAGAAAGTCAGAACCAAATGAAATTCCTGTAAAAGACACGTTTGCAAGTCATCAACTGAAGGAAAAGGTGGAAGAGAGAGTGTGACATGGTAAAGAAAAGCATTTTCAGAAATTTCCATTGCACGTGAACAACAGATTTGCTTTCAGAAGGTCTAGTCCTGCGTACAGTGTCTTTTTGGTAAGGAGAATATCCAGGAAGTTGCTGCAATGTCTGTATGCCAGACATGAGTAAATGAAGCTTTAATGTTTTCTAGTACTGCTGTTTGCTTTTCCGCATGGGACCTGCATTCTCTCTGGCAACTGTTTTTCTCCTGATTGTGTGAAAATGATATCTGCTATACACAGAAACATGCATGAGTGAGAGGGTCTGTGAAGAGCAAAGGTGAGAATTTACTTGTGTAATGATGTTTAGGTATGAAATCTACTTTTACTGTAAAATGGTTTAAGAGGAGGTTGGTTTGGGTTTTTAAAATTTATTCTTATTTTTTAATCGTAGTAGTAGCAGTTTTCCTCTCTTCTAACAACAAAGTCCTCCAGTTCAGGGCAGCACATCACTCCTTTCTGAATTTAGAAGCTCATCAGCTCCATCATGTTACAAGTAGAGTTGCTGTGGGATTTATTTCTGGCATTTAACTCAGTTATATTTACCCTGTAGGAGTATTTTCACTGAGGTGTGCCCCTTTATGTTTCAGTTGTGAAGATCAAAATACTGACAGGAGGTTCTGTGCCACTGCCATGCCTTTCTTCTTGTCTCAAAAACAGCAAAGGAACATGGAGAGTTTCTCTGTGTCTTACAGAGAACTGTGGAAGGCTGAGGGAGAAGCTGAGTTAATGCTGAGAGATGCAGGAAGAAAAATTAAAACACAAAGAGAAAGAATTACTCATCTTCTAGTCCCTGCTTTCTAATTTGTTTATTAAATATGTGTCCCTCCAGGTGTATTTCCCTTTTCTAACAACTAAGAATATGTAGTTATAGACACAGTCAAGTCTTCCTGAAGCAGTGTAAATGTTTCTGGACTTACCTGTCCAAAGTAACAGTCAGGGTTGTAAAAGAATAGGATTTTGAATAAAACGGAAGGGGAAGTTCTGAAGAAAAATTATTCATGCTTAGGTCTTTTGTTTCTTTCTTTTACATTGAATTAAAAGCCAGGTTTCTGGATGTTTTTACACTAGATTGAAAAAGTTCGTGAGAGCTGCATTTGTAATGATACCGCCTATTTTAAGCATAAAAAGTCTATAAAACATCCACTTTTATCCTTCACCACTAGGTACTGCAGCGCCCCGGACTGCATTCAGCATGCAGCACAAATCAAATTTCTGGACAACTGGATCTGTGTTCCCGCTTCTCTTGTTATAATGCAGTGATTTATTTTCCATTAATTTTCACACAGATTAGAGTTCCTTGAATATTAACAGGAATGGAGTTAGAATCAAAGCCTAATCCAGAACATGCAGCAAATAAAAATAACATCATTTTGTCTTCGTGTCATTGATCTTTTGAGTCAGTAAGTATCTGGTGGAATAAATTTCACATAACTTCAGGCATCTACAGTAGATGCAGCTCTACCCTTGGTTTTCTCACCTCTTCCCACATGGGTAGTGACAGGAAATGAGCAGTCGGGAATGACTCATCTGAACTTCTTTGGGCAAAGCAATTAGGCTGCAATTTAGGGTGACACGATAGGCGCAGAAAAGCCAATTTCTTCCTGGTGGCAATCGTGGCAGCCCAAGCCAAAATCCGGAGGCAGAGGTAGTCATTCAGGAGGCTCTTCCAGACAGCTCCTGTGCCAGATGATGTGTTTAGCCCTGCTGGCATCACAGCAGCCCTGAAAGGCTCTGTCTGCTCAGGAGAGGGACCTGAATATCTCTGCCTGGATAATTTACCTGACTGATAACTCTTGTTTAGCTTTCTGAGCAGGTAAAGGTGAATGGATACC
Organism: Edolisoma coerulescens; assembly: GCA_013397115.1. Classification (NCBI taxonomy): domain Eukaryota; kingdom Metazoa; phylum Chordata; class Aves; order Passeriformes; family Campephagidae; genus Edolisoma; species Edolisoma coerulescens. Next base: position 665,838 of record VWZW01003324.1, read on the forward strand.
AGCAAAACACACACACACACAAAATTTATTTGATTTACATGTTATTGTTTCTGTACGAATAAGACTAGAAAACATTTGTTAATTATGTTTTATTTGTTAAAAAAATAAAATCAATAATATGAATAAACTTGAAAAAATTTCATTCAGACCTATTACAGTAAAATTCCCCAGGTGGCAAATGTGTATTTTGTTTCCTTAGGGTTCAAAAAAATCTTCCAGGAAAGACTTTTTTCCTCAGGAAATGAAAATATTTTGCTTTTACACCTGACTTCAAACCATTTCCCTTGGGAAGTCAAACTTCTTTCCAGCTGCAAGACTCCTGCTCAAGCCCTGTTATGCCAGGATACATTAGAATATCATTCCCCATATGTGAACACTATAATTTTCTGCTCACACCCCTGCTTACTCAGTTCCTTATGTGTGAGCATCTAGATATTTTATTTTGATAGTGATCAATAACCCTTCATTGCTTTAATGTAATTTTAACGTAATTTTAAACCAACCATGAGAGGCAAAAATGCACTGCCTAAATTCCAAGCGTATCTGTCAAGCTCCTTCCCACAAGAAAATGGAGCTCTTGTAGTCAGCAGAGCAGGTGCTCCTTTGCAGCTGTGTTCCTCCAGGGTTTCCAGGCAAGAGAGGGATGATGTGTAATAAATATAAATATAATTATTCCGTAGCAAATTGAGGCTGTTGTTGGGGTCTGTTTGCAGTGGTAAAGGTGTGTATTTTGCTGTGGTGCCCACAGTGTTGTTTCAGGTATCGTGGCTGATGCTGTGTATCAGAAAAGTCTGACTGATTGAGTTTGTTATGCTGTTGTTTGTTTTTTTTTTTCAATAGAACATAATTAATTCAACCAGAGAAAACTGGCATTTTCTGCTGTTTGTAGCTGGAAAAGGCAGCACTGAAATCAGGACAATTGTAATAGGTGAGTTACATTCTGTGTTCTGGCAGAAGTGTAGGTTCAGGTTCTCCCAAGAAAAAAGAGGATTTGAACTGATTTCTCTGCTGTTCTAAACCACGATATGAATGTGCTAAGGACAGGAATGGCACTAGAAATTGTGTTTGGGAGGAGAGAAGAGTAAATTTAAAACTCTACTTTGGTACCTAAAGCAAGAAACTCCTTCAGCTGAGGTGCACAGTGCTGGTGAAACCTTTAAAAGATTTGATCAGGGGACGTGGAAATATAAATGGCACAAACTGATCAAAGAGAATTTCTCTGCGTCTTAGGAGCTGCTACGTGAAAATGAACTGATAAAAACTAACAGGAATATACCTATCAGTAGAACTTTAATTTAAAAAGGGCTGAACAAGGCAAACAAAACGTACTTAGGCATGAAGGTCACTTTCATTTGAGAAGTTTGCCATGTTTGCCTGGGCACTGGGGAAATAAGAACAGTGGTAAGGAAAAACAAAGAAGTGCTTGCAAGCCCAGGTGGGCAGGCACCCAATGGCAGAGAGCAGCAGGGTGTTTGCCAATAATGCAATGCAAAGCTTGTATCACACTGAACAAAGGTTGAGATTATTGGCATTTGGAATGCATTCATCACCAGGATCCATCTGGGGGAAGGCAGCATCGATAGTCCTTGCCCTTGCTTGATTTAGAGTCTTCTGTGACTGAAGCTTGGCTGCTGAGCTCCTGCTCTCTCTTCTGGCTGAATTCTAGCCGATGTGCAGCTCAGTTATAAGATTCTGAGCAGTCTCTCCAACTTTATGAGGATCCTGCCAAAATATTGAAAAAAAAAAAATCTCTTTGGAACATGCTTTATTGTAAAAACTCCACAGCTGAACGTTCCTGTTGTTCCTCTGAACGCGACACTGTTCATCAAAATGCAGCTGCTTTTTTTTATTGCTTAGATTTGATCCCACGTTGTTCTGAATTTTTTATTTCCATTTATTAAAAGTACAGAAAAAAATTCATACTTTTATTTTTTTTTGGTCAAGATACACAGAGCTGGAGGAATTAATTTATTTTCTCATGTAGCAATGCTGTCTGCTACCTTGTATCTTTGCCGTGCAGAGGAATTTACTCCCAGTTTGTAGCCCAGAGGACAAGCAAAGCTGAAAGTCTGGACCCGTTCATTATGCATGCTGCCATTGTGCTTTTTAAAATTAAGCTGAAGTCTTGAAAGCAGGTGGAAGTAACAAGCACATTGATCTAATTTGTATCTCTAAGTTGTTCAGGCTCTGTTGAAAATCCTCATCAATTCCTTCTGTGTTGTTGCAGGTCTGGGAGGGACATTCTGAGGACAAGTTTTAGTGCCTTCTCCAGGTCCCCAGCACCTGCTGCTTTCCAGATTTTAACAAAAACTGCTATTTGCAGGTCCCCACCCATCAGGCATCATGAGCTGCACTCACCAAGCTGTGCCCCACACCAAAAAAAGTTTAGACTTTTTTATGTATCTGTTTGACGTCAAAAGATAAAAACCCTTGCAGTGGTGTTAAAATGGTAAGATCTAAAGCAGTTCTTTATTGGGAGCTCCCAGGTGCTTCCATAGTTATGGGCTATGGGCATACTCAGTATGAGATTTCTACAATTTTTATAAGTAACAAATTATCACATCTAACAAACATTGTCCAATTAGAAGAGCAGTTGGTTAGTAATTTTTCCCCCAGGTACTGCCCCATTGGAGTTGGTCGTGGGCTTCTTTGCCCCATTTCTTGTTGTGTCTCCTCAGATCTGGTTGGAAAACAAAATGTTCTTCTTGTAGGTTCTCTTCTTGAAAATAAGACCAAACAGTATTTCAGGAATATGTTAGAAGGTCAACTTGTTACTCTAAAATCTAAGAGAAAGTGTAGGAAAAACACCAGCGGCTTTATAACCACATATTAATAGCCTACAAAGCTATGAAAAATGTGTAAAAGCTGAAATCTTTGGGCATCACATCCAATTGCTGCGCACAAGATGGGAGGTGGGGGCCAGGCTTGCTGTGTACAGGGGGTGAACTGCTTCTGAATGGGTGTGTGCAGCTTCTGTGCCCACTGAAATCCCACAGCAGCTCCTGGAAAGCCTCCCCTTCCCCTGAGAGGTGCCTGCGTTGGGCCCACACTGAGCAAACCTGCAGGTGTGCACCTCCTGCCAGCACCTGCCCACCCATTGCAATACCAAGTGATGTAATAGCAGCAATTGTGTGCTTCTCTTTCCTTCCCCAGAACATCTGCTCCAGCGTTTCTAGCACAGCATGGAAGAGCATTATCCTGGTTTAGGGCTTATCTGGCTCTGACAGCATCAGGAATCCCAGCCACCAATGTGCCCCCTCGTGAGAGCAAACCCACTGCAGGTGTGTCAGCTGGCTGCTCTCACATCCACGGCCTAGTGCTCATCTCACATCATCACAGCTGCAAATCTGGGAGTTTTACAGATATTTATTGCCCTACGGAGGAACCAGCTGACCTAATCACGCTGGGTTTCGTGATTCATGTGAAGAATAGTAACTGATGTCAGCCAGAAAAGAAACATCTGAAGCTTTGAGCAAATTTCCATTAAAACAAGCTTTTTCCTATTATGACATTTATTTCATGAAACATTAACTTCATTTTCTGCAGACTGTTTTAACATGTAGAGTTAAAGGTTTTCTCTCACTTTGGCATTACTAGATAACTATAATAATGCAGGGCATATCATAAAGTTTGCAGAGAGCTGTACGTCTGAAACTGTTACAGTTCAAAAATAGAAATGAAACAAAGTCCAAAGAGAAAACTGTCAGTGAAAATTGGTAGCAATTGGATATGTATGTAAATTACAAAAACTAATCTACTGAGATTCATAGGGCAAATAACTCCAGCTACTATTACTTGGCACCAAATAGAAACATTTCATTGAAAGTGCAGCTGCTAGAGAAATGAACTGATAAACATAAATTGAACATAAATGGCTGCAGGCAAACTGGAGTAGCAAACAGAAAAGGGACAGGGAAAAAAAATGTTGTTTGCATACACATCTATGTGCCTGTGTACAGGGTGTTACACTCATGAAAACATCTGAGAGCCTCAGAAGTGGAAGGGATTGTCAAGGATCCCCAAACCAAGTTTCCCAGGTGGAAAATTCCTCAGTCACTCTCCCCAGGAATGGAACCCCTCCCTGGCTGCATGTGGGGAAGTGTGTTCAGAAAAAGGGGCCCTGCTGCTGGTCCGGAGATGCTGACCATGGTCATTGATAAAAGGGATGGAAGGATAAAATCAGGCTCTGAATTTCACGCCTTGCTGACCGATGAATTTAATACATTAGGTTGTTGTGTAAGAACTTATGTAAAGTCTCAGGCCAAAATCTGGAATAATTTTTAAGAATTTAAATATGAAATTACTCCATTATTCCCAGTAGTAAAGAGAAAACTCAGGTTATACCTTATCCCTCCTCCCCTTCCATTCTTGCCTCAGAGTCCCAATTAGGTGTGTCTTCTAATTAATTCCTGTCCCTAAGGACACCCTTTAATAAACACTAAACCCACATATCAATTAGTGAACACCAAAACCACACATAAAGCCATGTAGATGCATATGCACATCCAAACTCCCCTCCTCCTTCCGGGCACATAAATGCTTTAAATCATCCTCTGCAGTTTCCTAGGAACCACACTCCAGATGTGGTATTTAAGAGTGAATGTGGCTAACGTTTATTAGACTTGAACTGTATTGTGGGTAATTGTCCAGTAATAACCTTTGGTAAATTATATGAAGCCTTTACTTTACTTAACAGGGAACGCAGGCTCCCCAAACTCTAATATTATCATCATTCAAGATAATGAGCAACACAAACCATTCTATTACCAATCTAAAAGCAATAAATGTCAAAGTAAAGAACTATGCAATATTCTGGCCTGGAAGAACAAAGGACAAAAGTAATGATAATGCCTTTTTATATTTGCAGTCTATTCTATCATGCATAACAAATGACCCTGTAATTGTAGACAGTGTTATTTTAACAGGTTGTAAAGGGAAAATGGTGGGGGTGGAAAAGCGAGTGTTTTGAGCGCTGCCCTGAAAAATGCTGTGGGGCTGGTGAATTGGAATGCCTGATGATTTATTCGAATTTCATCCTGGTAACTCTGCTGGATTATTCTGAAGCTGTTCTGTTTATCACCACGATCATCTGGAGCTGTGCAATGTGACATCAAGATCCTTGCGTGCAGTGCTGATGATTTTGCCAATGACTTGGTGACAGCCCCAGCCCTCCTCTGACAGGAGCGTAAGCAGGGACAACAGTACCATTTCAAACACAGGTTATTGATTTATGGAAATTTCTAATGTGGGCATTTACACACCATTCAGGGGTCACACAGCATTTGGGCATTCATCCATTTTGAGCCATTACTACAAGTAAGGGGCTCTCTCTCTCTACTGCTCCACATGTGGTGCTATAAGCTCTGGTTCTCCTGGGTTCGCGGTGACTTCACTTTGGGCTAGCTTGGTTTAATTTTCTTTTGTAAACAAAAGCAGAAGCTAGTAAGATATTTGATCAGCATTCAGAGCAATTTTTTAAAAGCTGGGGGGGACAAAATTGCCTGAAACTTGGGAAGCCAATGCCTCAGCTACCCCTGTGTAAAAGTAGGATAGTTCTTACTTCCTTGCACCTTCTATTCATTGCCTATTTTGAGAAAAGCATTTTAATCAAAAAATGCTGTCTCTTAGTTCATGTCAGTGTGTCTGCAAAGCAAACCATTCACTAAAACAAATATTTAAATGGCTCTACTCTCTGTGGTTGAAAGAAATGTTTCATGCAGCTTTGATGTACTATGGAGGCAATTAGCACACGTGGCAATTATCCTTTAGATCTCATTCACCGCTATGCACAGCCAAATTCTGATTCCAGGTCTGCAGTAAATCCATGCATCCTGCTCTTTCTATGCTTGTGGACATGAGAGTAGGGTTTAGCTGAAAGGGGAAAAGTTGAGAGTTCTTTGACCATAAATTAATCCTTTGCTTCCAATATATTGCCTTATAGCTCATGTCATTCTTTATGCCTTCAACCCAAAATATTCCATCAGATTCAGCACCCTGCACAGGTCAAGCCCTGTATAGTTTCATTGGGTGAAATTCTATTTTGTTTTGTTTGGGTGCTTGGTTATTAAAGAGCAAAATAGATCACAGAATTATACCATGGCTTGTTTTGGAAGGGACCTCAAAGATCCTCTAGTTCCAACCCCTCTGTGTTGGGAAGGGACATCTTCCATCAGACCAGATTGCTCAGACCCCCATCCAGCCCAGCCTTGGACACACTCAGGGAGAGGCATCTACAACTTCTTTGGGCAAGATGTAAAATACGGTATTAAACTGAACTAACCTTGCTTGTATTAATCTTACTAAGCTGGTTTAACAAGTTGCCTTTGTCGTACGTTTGCTGTTCATAAGGTTACAGTACTTCACCACCTCAAAAATGCATCTGCAGTGTTTGTGGGAGAGAAAACAGGCCCTCAGAACAAGGCTGGAGAACTTAGGTTATTTGTACTGCTGCTTAATGGAAGTGACAGAAAAAAACCCAAGCAGCAAGCAGTTATTTTACATAACTTTCTTTTTTCAAGGAAAACAAATGATGAAACTTCTCAGTATTTGCATTTTCCCAATCAGCATACATCCCAAACCTGTCAAGTGAGTGTCAGGGGGTGGCAGCGCCTGTCACATCTCTGCTTTTGGAAAAGATCAGAACCCTGATGGCACAGCCATACTGCAGTTTCCACAGCAGATCTCAGACAAGATGTTCCCCAGGAGAGTTTTTGATATCACCATTTTTCAGGTGAGTTCCATGATGATGATCACAGCTTGTGTTGTGTTTTATTTTTGCTCCGTCTTCCCCATATCTAAATGTGTGTTATGCATTTATCTACACGTTCATCTGTTTCTGTTTGTCTGCAATTTTATGTGGTAGCATCTGCGAGTGGTAGTTTTGTATAATAACATGAATGTAAGTGAAATCAACAGTTGGGTTTAAGGGCTGTGTTCAGCAAGCAGAGGAGTTCTGGATGACTCTAACTATGGATTGACTGCTACATAGCTGCTGTGTGAAGAGGGATTTAGCTAAACAATTTTTCTAGATATCAAGATTATTGTCCTCTTTTCCTGGGATACTGCAGAAAAGAAACCTTGCTCCTTTCAGTCTGAAAAAAAAAGGTCATCCTACATACAACAGAATTGTATTTTGGCTCACTGACTCCCATCCCAAATGGCATTTGGTTGCTTATCAGACTTTGCCAAGTTCAGAAACAGTTCAGGAAAGAACATATGTGAATCCATCCTCAGAGAAAAGTGTAAATGTTAATGCTGCCACTGAGCTGGGAGCAAGATAAGTGACGATGTCCAAGATAGTCGGGAGAAAATAATTAGAGAAATTGTTTTGGAATTACTTATATATTGAGTTTTAATTCCCAAACAGAGTGGGAGGCCACAGGACTGTTCCAAATATCAGTCTGAAGGCAGAAGTGTAACCACAAAGGCTTATTACAAATTGATGAAGTGTGCTGCCATGGTGGAGAGATTTAGATCTCTCTAAACAAGTTTGGATGCAGGCTGGCACACACCTACCAAATCCAGCACCTGGCAGCCCAGCATGGGCTGTGATATGTTCAGTGCTGTTCCACCAGCAATGAAAGAGCTGAAAAGTTGAAGAAGACTTGAAAAGACTTGAAGAAAGCCCAGAAAAACTGCCCAGAGAGCTGCTCTGCCTATCTTATCCTCAGGCAAATGGCAATGCACTTTAATAGAGAGTGTTTTTAATGGCATTTTGCGCATTCATAGAGGGTTCTGAGGTATTTCCTGCATCTTGGAGATGGAGAACTCATGTTAGAGGGGATTTGCATGGAATGATACTGCAGGGTCTTGTGGGACTTCCACAATTTCAAATAATCCCGTCACATATTCTCTGGAAGGAAGTGCTAATTAAAAGTATAAAAGAGCATATGTGGTATTTGTGAAGCTGCTATCCAAAGCTGTGCTGCTGCATCTGCTGTGCGTTGCAATTAGTCACAGTTAAATCAGAAAATAAGATATCTGAGCTCTGCACTTCTAAAACTGCAAATCCCTCCCCCTCAAAAATAAGACAGTCACAGGGCACCTGTAATGCAGTAGTGGGAAAAGTAAATTTTCAGCAGGTGGCTTTGCTGCTGTCGTTTTTTTTTTTTTGTTTTTGATCCAGATAGGGCGTTGATTTTCAAGCTTTTAAAACTAGAAGAGACAGTAGAGTTTTTGATGTGGAACAGCAGGGAAAATGGGATCAGATGTTATATGTAGATATCCTCTGCATGGCCCACATTAATATGTCTCTTTATGCTCCCATAGGTACCTGTCCTACTGGGATTTTTTGTTAGTAAAATCGAAGAAAAGAAATGAAAGGTGCATCTTGCAAATGCAATGTCATAATAATTATCCTTCTGGGGTAAAGAGCTAATACACTGAAAATTTTCTAGACTTAACAGCAAAAAAATTGTATTTATAATGGCCTTATTTTTGTCTATATGGTCCTATGACTTCAGCTATAGGACTAGATTTCTGTCATTAAATGCTATCTCATAGCTATGATTACTCTGGCTTTGTAGTGAGGATTGCAGGGTTTTGTTTGTTTGCTCACATACATGTAGGGTTTAAACAGGCTAAAAAAAACGTCAAGTTAATAATCGTAACTCCAACGAGAAATTTTACTGTCAGGCTTCATCCAGTCTAAGAGTTCATCTGTAATTTTTCACACTGCTGCTGTCTGCAGCTCAGAGCCACACTTGGACATCAAATCAATCCAGGGCTCTTGCCCGTAAGCAGAATGCAGGAGTTCTCTCTGTTCCAGTGTTACTAACATTTATTACAAGAAGTTATTAAAAAAAAAAGGGATATTATTAATGGAAAACCACTATTAATATTAGGAAAATTAGCATGAAATAAAGGGGATTTTTCTGTGTTGGTTTTTTGACATGTGGCCCATCTTACATCTTAACCTATAACTTACGGTAGTACAATGATTTTTAGTGGCATCCAAAATCAGCACTCTCCACTAATCTACCCACAGAAGCCACAGGAGCAGAAGGGAGGAGGAAATCAGCATTGGTACAACATTTTCTTAATGGCTGTTTCACAGCTGTGAAATATGAAAGGACAGTAATGCTGATTTTTTTTTTAATTTTAGCCCTTTAGTTGCTCTATATTTACTGTGGGTTTGACAACAATTCTTGGTGCTTATTTTTGCTTGTAGGATTCCCTCTTTCTGAGTCTTCTTCTCCTTTATTTGTGAAAAAAATTTCCTTTCTAAGTCAGGAAGACAGGCAATTTTATCACAGATGGGGCCCAGGCCTCAGGAAAAACAGGTGACCTTCCCAGAAAGTGTCTGAATTTCCCATTTCCAGTACTATTACTAGGCAGTCTTCCAGTTCCATGTGTATAAAATACACTGTAGAACTCCAAAACAAATAGCTGGGAAAGTACCTACACAATAGTGGTTTTTATTAATGCAGAATTTAGCACTAAATATACCAGATATTATCTTCTTTTTCAGCTGTTATTAGAGGCTTATGGGATGCTCTTCATCAATGATGTTCCAGAGCCCTGTACTTATAATTAGAGCTGGGTGAATTATTCATCCCAAACAGTATTTATCATAAATTTATGCCCTCCATTTCCTGGAAGAACACTGCTTGTTTTTATGCTTATTGGGTAGGACAGCCTGGTGCTTTCCAAGGGCTCTCAGTTTCGGGGTTACAAGGTCCACCTATGAATTTTGTATCCCAAGCCTTTTGTTTGCCCCCAGAGGTAATGGAGGATGTTGTTCCCTCAGGGGCAGCACTGAGGAGTTACTCCTCATTATTTCCCTGATAACTGCTGAGGCAAAGGAGAGGTTTCTGAAGGTGTGACCTTTCTCTGGAGGGAAATATCTTATTTCAGAGTAGCTCCCGACAAATTGATTTGTCATTCATACACGTTTGTGGTTCACTGGTGCTGTTTTGTCCAGGGCCAACCAAGCCTCATGAATATTATTCGTTGTGGTCTGAGCACCTCCTTTTGAGGTCAGCCGAGCTTTTTTTGGCTTTGGCTTGCGGAGTGTGGGTAAACTCGTCTGAACTAATCTGACCTGAGCTGTTAGGAGGTGTTAATGTGGTCTGGCAGCTTGCCTGCTGAATCCCATGCGGTTGGGAAACTGTGAATTTCTCTGGATCAGCTCACTTGTGCACACAGCTGAGTACTGGGCTGCAGCACATCCCGTGATTTATCCCTGGAGGGCAGCTCAGCTCCCCTCAGCCACTTGTTTCCCCCCACTGGGATGGGGTAGAGAATTCTAAGGGTAAAAGGGAGAAAATCTGTGAGCTGGGATCAGCCTAATAGGTAAAGCAAAAGCTGCACCCACAAGCAAAGCAAAGCAAGGAATTCATTCATCTTCCCATGGGCAGGCAGGTGTTCAGCCATCCCAGGGAGAGCGGGGCTCTGTCACATGTAAAGGTGCCTTGGGGTCACAAATGCCAAGCTTTGAACATCATCTCTTCCTTCTTCCTCCAGCCTTTGCTGCTCAGCTTGACCCCACAAGGTCTGGGAAATCCCTGTGGTCATCTGGGGTCAGCTGTCCTGGCAGGATAGTGTGAGAAACAGAAAAAGCCTCGCCGTTTGAGCAATAACTAAAACATCCCTGTGTTACCTACACAGGTTTGACTGCAAATCCAAACCGTAGCCCCACACAAGTTAGCAGGAAGAGAAAACAGCCTGCTCTCATTCTTGTTCTGCTCTGTAATGTTCGTCTCTAACACTGTGGTGCAGTTTAGGTAGTTGGTCATTGTCTTTTATCCTTTTTTTTTTTTTGGTATGGCAGGGGTTTCAAATGGGAGGAATTTTTGGGGATTCGTTCCGTGGTGCCTGCAGGAAAGTTACTCTTGTGAATCTTGAGTGTTCTCTCAAATAAAAGGAAAATGAGATTCCCTCAGAGAAGAGATAAGAAAGTCCCAGCTTTCATGTTTGTAGACATAAATTTTTAGTAAGAGTACAGAGTAGTTTAAACAGTTAAAATACACACAGTATTGTAAAGAAGACAGAAAGAACCAAGTCTTTAAGAAAATTGCTCTATGGTGGCTGCTGATTACATTCCTGTGATTTGTGAATATATTTTTCTTGCAACTATCTTCACAGAATGTCACAAAGTAGGTCTTAAATGGTTTATG
>VWZW01003324.1:676987-733418 GCA_013397115.1 Edolisoma coerulescens
CTATTTTTAAAAAATATCCTATATAAAATATTTTAAAAATATTTTTGATTTTTTTTTAAATATCCTATGTAAAATACAATTGCCAACAATAAGCAAGCTAGTCTGAAATTTTCATTTATGTATAAATTTTGTTTTATCCACTTGTAGCAATTATTTTGTTTTAAATTTGAGGGTCTGAGGTTTGTTTGGCTGCTTTCATTTTGTATTGTTTTCCCCTTACCTAGCAAAGACCAAGACACTAAATGAAAGGTAAATAGATCCTTAATATAAAAAAAAAAAAAATCAATAAAAAGGCAGATTTATCTGATTATTTACAGGACTGCTTTACTCCTGGTATTCTGAGTAAAACGGAGAAAACGAATGCTGATTGCAGTAAGGAAGTGAAAATCACTCTGTGCTTAAAATTTGAGTGGTTTCTGTTTCATACCATCAAAAAGACAACATTAATTGTCACCCACATGATGCCCAACATTCGTGTTGTCCCAGAAAGTTTATGAAATTTTTAAGATTTATGAACTTTTAAAGATTTGCTCAGATTCTTCATAACAGGTTTTTATGTCCTGCCTAGTGCAAGCCATAGCATCTCTGAAGATGTTGCCAGATGAATGTGGAGTATATATTCCCCCAGGAACTATAAAAATGTTGTACCTGAAGGTGATTTCACCTCTGTCTGTGAGCACCTGTGGTTACAGCAATACCATGCGTGCGTACTCCAGCCAAATCCCGACTTTCAGGTTCTGTTTCTTGCCAGAACTACAGACAACCAGAAAAAGAGTAGCAAAGGATAGGATGAATTCTGAGGGGAAGTGAGTGAAACCAATTTTTCCTTTTACAGAAGATACTGTGATTTTCGAAAACCTGAAATATTAGGGGAAAAAAAATGTTTACTATGAATTTCAGTGGAATACTGCATGAGGAGTTACATGATGAGTTACAAGGAGGTATTTGGCCAGCTTGCTGCAAAATTCCTGTTCAACTTGTTCATCACCAAAAGTTAAAGCTGCAGCACCATGAATCAAGGTTTCCTTGTTCTTTGACTTTACCTGCAGTGCAGAAGACCAAAATTTTTCTGGCTTCATCCCCTGACCACCTGCTGAAGGATCCTATGTGATCATTTCCTCCTCTTTATTCCCTCTGTCTTAGTTAATTAATATCCAGGAAAATCCCATCTCCTACCATCTTACAGAGAGATCCTGATTTCAGGCAATGCCTCTACATCTTGAGCTAATATAAACTATAAGAAAAACAACGGTAATCCCAAAAAATCACAACCATCTGTCCTCTGGCTCCCAATGACTCTGTGGAGCCCAGTCTGCCTCCAGGGTGTGGTAAAACTGACACCAAGCAAATGTTCAGTGGGGAGAACGGGAGAAAAAGGACATAAGGAAAGTGGGACTAAATGGCTTCATATCCCTGGAGGTATTTCAAATGATGCAAAATATTTCAGCAAATGAGCCTCTCTGAGCACATTACTGCTAAAAGTACTGTAATAGGGACAGGACAGCATGTCCCTACTTATGTCATTTGGTGGGTTTTGAGGCTTCTGTTGTTTTTTTTCTTCTGCTTTTTTCTTTTATTTTGTTGTTGTTGTTTTGGGGTTTTCATTTTTTGGTTTGTTTTTGTTTTTGTTTTTGTTTTTTTTTTTTGGTGTGTGTGTTTTGTGCTCGGTTCTGTGAGTTTTTGGTTTGGTTTTTTTTTGGTTTGTTTTTTTTTTCCTTCATTAAAGACATGCCTCAGTGTCCCTACCTGCACTCTGTGAAGTTAGAAAAAAATCTCTCATGTGTCAGAATGCAAATTAAGTCATCTGTCTTCAAAACTCTTTTTCTCTTCTTCAGATATCTGTTATCTCCTTCATCCTAACTCCTTCCACTACCTTAAGAAAAAATCCTCTCAAGTGCTTAGGAAACTATAATTCCTCAGAAATTATATGCTCTCCTTGGTTATTCTCTCTATTTTCTTTATTAAACGATTTAAAATAAATATTTTATCTGAAATAAGGAATAAGAAACGGGGAAGATGTGACCTACTTTCCTTCTTCTTCTTACGAGGTATTTTCAGTAATTCTTAAGAGGATTTCCTCAAATGTCCTTTCCAACATTCCGCTTTCCTTCCCACGATCTCTTTTGTTTTAATATTCATGAAGAACCTGGCACTGGGTGAGACGTGGTTCTGTCCCTTCACGGGATGAGAGGAGCTCGGTGTAAGGAAGTGCTTCTCTCAGAAGGCAGAAATAGAGAATGCGTGTGGGAGGATTAAGGGAGTCTTTCCGAGACAGTAAAATCTTGCTTTTCTGGAAAGACAAAAAATTAGATATTATGAAGTAGAATACTTTAAGTTCAGACGACAGTTTATCTGATCTTCTCACATGCTCTCCTACATTCTTGGGATTTTACTGAAATAATTCTAATTTTTTTTTCTTTTTTCTTTTTTTTTTTAAGTGGAAATTGAAGTTGGAAACAAAGTTAGTAAAGACACATTTACATTTTAACTAAGGTTTAGTGATTTCAACCACCTCTCAGTTAAATACAAGCATCCACCTGACTAAATGTCCTATTATCCACAGGACAATTGTACTGGTCCATGGACAGGGATTTCATTTGCTTCTCACATGGATTTTACATATTTTCAAGTATTGAAGTTATCTTCAAAATATTAAACTTTTCATTTGGAGCAGTAGTAGCGTTTACAGTCATTTTGATCATCACTACCTAAACAGCTTTTTATTTCTTTCAAGTTTGTTAAAATCTTAAGAATATCATCAATTCCCTTATCCAAATTTAAGTTATAAAAGGAATTGGAGTTCTAAATCTCTTAAAGTAGTTTATCTTTCACTGTAACAAGTGAAATAATTGACATTTTCAAGTTTGATTGATAACCTAAGGACCCCTCCTTGCAGGGAAGGTTTTGCCTGGGAATTTTTGTTTGGGAAGACCCCAGGAATTCTGTAGGCCTACAGGCATCCAGCTGCTTTGCATAGGTAGTTCTTGTAGCTGCTGTTCAATTATAGAGGATTATTTTTGACAAAATGGAAATGCTTGGAAGTTGAGTCATAACTATAGGCCTCTCCTCTGGAGAAGAGATACTTTTTTCATAACAACAGAGACAAGATAAGAACTTTAAAGGCACAATTTTTCACAAAATGTTTCTTATTTCTTTTTTGCTTTGGTGCATATGGCAGGAAAAATCCCCAATGGCTCTACAGAACTTGGATCTGAGGAAAGATAGATTTCACCTTAGCAGAAGACAGCCAGTATTTCTGATAAAAAGTAGAATTTATAGTTAATTTAATTTGTCTTCTTTACTGGATCATTAATGAAAATAACATATATTTATTTGTTAACTTAGACCCCGGCCTTGAAAATAATTTGCTTTGGCAAGTTTGCTTCAAAATGCAAGCAAAAAGGATGTGATGCAAGGTTTTTGTTCCTCTCCTGAAGCTTCCCCGCCATTCAGTATTTCAACCAGAGAAATTTGTTTCCTGCAGGCTCAGTAGTGGCATCAAAAATGAGAAGTGCTGACAAACAGGGCATCTCTACAGACAGTGACAAGCTCTGTTTGAAGCCAGCAGCATTTGGGACTTTTTTTTTTTCTCCTTTTAAATGCAGGTACTGAAGTTTACTGTACTGCTGGGTGAAATCTGAGACATGGCATTTCTGCTGTAGAAGAATTTACCCTTAATCCATGGCCTTTCCCAGGCTATCAATGGTACATAGCACTGAGGAGAAGTGGGCACGATAATTAGCAAGGCTTAATTTGTCACTGAGACTTTTTGGCTGTTTGCACTTAATAAGTCCAATTTTTTCAGTTGTTAAAGAGGAAATTTCTGAGCCTTCCATAAATAAAGCATTGTTGAAGCTGTCAGCTTCTGATCGCTGGTGTACGGTGAAACCAGTTTATTTTTCAGCTTCAGCATTCTCTGGAACCTGATTGATTTTTATATTGCTTTTCTGCCTGAACATGGGTTGATCTCCCCAGATGAAAACCTGATACCCTTTCTTCATGGAGCTTTGGACACGTGATGGCATTTGAAAAGAAAATGTCATTTTGTGCCTACTGAAGGTGTGATGAGATGTGCTGGCCTGGCAGGCCCGGAAGCCGGAGCATGATCAGAGACATTAATGCTAAACTGCAGCATAAGAATTGGTAAATTCAGTAATCTCATGGATATTTTGTGTTGAAAATGTCATCTTGATTGGGTTGGTTTTGCTGTAGAGCAAGAGCAGGTGTGCCTTGAGGGGTTGTGCTGTTTTACAGGGAAGTGTCCTGTCTAAAGGAAACTGGGGGTGATCGTGGCTTTTAGATGCTGCTCTCTAGAAATTAAATGGTTCTTTCAGCATGTTTCATCCTTAAAAATGGCAATTAATAATGAATTTTTTCCAAGTGAAGGACTCACCCAATGGAGGATATAGTAACCTCTGTCCCTGTGTGTGAAGTACTGAGAATTTAGTTTGACGAGCAATAAACCCAAGGCCTGCTTGAATTGTAAAAACACAAGCTGAAAAGTACTGACTTGGGTGTGAAGAAGAGTTAAAAAGTTCAGCTCCATCTCACATAAAGTTTGTACTGTCTACATTACCCCCCATAACCTTGCTGACATGATGATTTTTTTTTAACCTCCTGTCAATAAAGGCCTAAACAATACATAAAATAAACACTAGCAATAGCCTTCACTGCATTTTTCCAAAGGGAATTTTGTTTCAAATTTTTGTCTGTGTTTACTTGAACTCTTGTGTATTTTTAAGCTGGTTTGTGATGTGGTTTGGCCTCTGTTGAGTGTCCTATCCACCTCCAAATTACAGTGGCTGTTCCCATGCTTCTCCTCGTGTCCTGACACACAGGAGGAACCAGGGTGTCTCTGCAGCCTAGGCAGACTGTCAGACACTTGGAAAAACGCCTGGTGGCTCAGCTCCAGCCTGCTGAGAGCCAAGTAGGCTGATGGCATTCATCCTGAGACAGAAATCACTGCCTTTCTGAAGGGGAGATTGCAAGAAATTCATGTATGTATAGTACAGGTATGTATAGTACATGTATGTACAGTACAGGTACATATACAGTACTATAGTACAGTATATGCATATATTCATCTACAAACCTATATATTTTATATATATATATATACACATATATTTAAACTGACAGCTGGAAAGTACTTAATGATTAAATGCAGATGAAGTCTCTCCCTGCAGCAGGCCAGGAGCCCAAGAGCTGGAAGGGATCATCATCCCCTG
Source organism: Edolisoma coerulescens (assembly GCA_013397115.1). Taxonomy (NCBI): domain Eukaryota; kingdom Metazoa; phylum Chordata; class Aves; order Passeriformes; family Campephagidae; genus Edolisoma; species Edolisoma coerulescens. The sequence goes on from VWZW01003324.1 coordinate 682,216, forward strand.
CCTGGTCAGCCTGGGAGCAGCAGCTCAGCCTTTGACCCTGGGTGGAGCTGGGTTGTGTCCCCTGGTCGTGTCCTGGCCCACGGGGGTGGCCTGCTGGCCCTGTCAATCTGCACCCCTCAGAAAGAGCTGGAGAGTTGAAAAGGAGAAGTTTGTGGTGATGGTTTTGTCTGTGCAGTTGGTTTGTTGCTAAGATCTCAGGGTATCAAAGCCGAAAATGAATCTGTATCTCAGTCCATTCTCAGAAACTGAACAAAATGTGTCTTTTATAATGTTCTGCTGCTTGGAGTACTCAGCCAGCTCTTCCAAATTCAGTGTGTGCCTCGCCAGCCAACTGTCTCACAGAAATATAGATGGGTCTAGATGAACCAGGCTGGGCAGAATAAAAAATATATATGTATTATCACACAATCATCTGCGAGCTATTTTGTGTTGATATGCTTTCATATCTGATTTTTTTCTGAGGTCGGAGTGATATTTTATAAAAGTCATATCAGGTCCCTGGACATTATAGAATAAAAACATGTAAAAAGGGGGCTGATGCTAAAATGATATTAACCAAATAATTCAGAATGCAAAATCGCTGTTTCCATGAAACTCTCAGTGGCAACAGCAGGTCTGGTCTGTTTGGCAGAAAGAAGAAAAGTAAAGAGGAGATGATCAGGGACAGATAACAGCTGGGTACATATTATGCTTATCCCGAACTTGGATTTATGTTTAGAAGGAGTATTAAGAATAACCAGAGAAGATAACCACATAATTTCAATTATTAAAAAGTAATTAAATTGTTAGAAGTCTGAAAATGTTTGCTACTTTTGCTTGATTCAGTTCTAATACCGTTACACAGCTTTTTGTTTAATCCTGGTTCTTTTAGCTTTTACTTTTTCTTGTATCCAAAAGATACCAATATTTTACCTCACTTTTTCATCAACAGAAAAGAGAACAGAGAGGAAAAGGACAGAGTGTTTTCTTCAGAAACTTAGGACCCTGAATCCCTCAAAATATGACTCTGAGAAGGTGGAAAGGCTCTTGTTATTGAGACAAACATGTAATTGTAACCTTAGCCATTGTAATAGCTTTATTGCTGTGAGAAGTGAATTTAAAAGATTAATTAAAAAACCTGTGGGAATTGAAATAAGTAGGAGAGGAAACATCTATCCAAAACAGCCACTGTGACTGCAAGAGATGATACTTGAAATAGTTGTGTGGTTCAGTGGGGAAAGGAGGGCTGTGAAGTAGCTTGGAATGTATTTGTTCTTTTAAGGCACGGCTGACAAAAAGAAATAGAGATGCTAGGTCTGGTTATACTCATTTTTAGCTAACTCATTTGCATCAAACTGCATTGCAGCACATTCAAAGTGGAAACAAAAGCCACTGAATTTTCTGCATCACAGCAGAACAGGAGGAAGCCAGAAAGCATCATCTGTGCCCTACTGGTAGATCTGAAATCTTTTTCTCATGCAGATTAGTAGACCTGCTGCTGTGCCAGAACATTTTTTGTGAGGGGGTGGTGAGGGAGAAAGGTGCTTCCATGCAAAGCCAGACTAACAAAAAAAGCTTTCTCATGACAAACATCGCACTGGTGCAGTTCTCCTGTGCACCTGCAACTTCTGTGTGCACAGACTGGGCTGTGCCTTACCAGCCCTGAGTAAGTTGCAGTTAGGATTTCCTACAGAATTTGAGCAGTCCTCAGCTGCTCTATTCCCCTTTGTTTCCATAAATTTAAGAGGGTTTATTCCTTGGCTTGGAGAAATTGCTACAAGGGGGACAGAACACTGAATTCAGTTACCCAGGGAGAGTCACAGGCAGCAATACAACTTGCAGAAGATCCAAACTGCATCTTCAGCATTCCTGGTAATGCATTGAATTTTGGAGTCCACCTTGCACTAGAACCTGTCCTAAAGAAGGATGTGCACATGGGCAAGTGATGCCTTGAGAGGCTACCTAGAAACAGAGACTAGACAGAATAAGGGAATAAAGGTAGATATTTATTTGAAAGGCCTTCACAAAGGTGCACCCTGGGGAGCCAAAGGCTACATCCAAAAATGGACCCTAAGATGAATGACGAGTCCCGAGTTCTTCACACTTTTATAGGTTTGGTTCATTTGCATATCAGCATAAATTAGCCAATTAAAACTTTAGCTAATGATGGAATTTCTACAATTTCTCCACTTCTCTAGAGGCCCTAGTTTACACCTTTTGGGCCTAGGACAGTCTGAGTGTCCTTGAATAACCAGCTCAGAGAGGCTTTGTTATGTTTAGCTGACATGAGAGAACAGAAGTTCATAGGCTACAAGAAAGTTCAGAGTTACAACTAGGCAATACAGGATTTGAAGAATATAAAAGCTAAAACCTAAGGCATCACAAGTACATACATGCGTACCCCTAATCCATCCCTGTCTATTAAAATTATTTTGATATTAATATAAAAAAAAAGGTTCTTAACCTCTGCCACAATTGCATTTAATATCACATAGTATTTGCCAAATCAGTTAAAGGATTACTTTATTCCTAATATTTATTTAAGCCTGTTAATGAATTGAATTGCCTTTGGACTAATTAAGCAATGCTTACCACCAGCAGTGTACCCAGCATGAGGTTCATTGTTCCTCCTTTAACCACTTGCTTTTAGGTTTTTTGTGAAGGGTGTAGAAAGGAAATGTTTCGAATGGAGCTAATTTGATGTTTCTAGAGGAGCAGCCTTTTGTAAGATGCTTTGATTACATGGCAGAGCAGCTTCTGTAAAGACCTATTTGGCTAACTACGGCTTCTTAACTCCAAACAAGGGGAAAAAATTACAAAATGACTACTCAAGTGAGTATAACAAGAACAAGGAAGATAATCTTAACAAGCCCTGGGAGGCAGATCATTAGCTGAAATTCCCACATGAGTAAATGGGTCTGCCACACAACTTCAGCATCTCTGAGGTTCTCTGCAAGCCCTGTCCTGAAAAGGTGCTCATAGGTGATTTTTTTTGGTTTTTGTTGTGTACAGTGCTATCCTTTTTGCTTTGTTTTCAAGTTACTAAATGGAAAAAACATCTGCATCTTTTAGTCACATTATTCTTTGTGTTTCTTGCAAATGATGTCTTAATTCTGCCTCCCTGCACTACTGCAATATTTTTCTGGGTCTCTGTTTTCTATCTTTCAAAATATTCAGACCAGAAAGCTGGGAGAAGACACTGAGAGTTGGTGAGATAGTGGAGGAACTTTCAGAAAATGAAATTCCTTTTCCATTTACTCTTTTATCCTCTGTGAAGAATGTCAGTGTTGCACTGTAAAACAATATTTGGGTCACAGATTGCTTTGTATTTCGTGGAGTTTTGCAGTAAGAGAATTCTCACTGCCAATCTCTCATGCAAGATGACTGCTGTTAAATTTGTCTTTGCAAACATTGTAGCATTAAAAAACAAAGACATTTTTGTGGTTTTTTGGTTTTTTTTTATTTAAGGTGGATTGCTATTTAAGCACATTTGATCTCAGGCTGCCCCTTTGAAACAGCAGTTCAGTTTTTTATTTCATTTCTTAGCTCTTTTGTTGGCTTTTTCTTTTCCCATCAACAAAACCAGCACCCCCAAGATAAAAGCAGAATGTAAACAAACTCCATCGTATATTCCAAATGTTATTTCCCGCTTATCATTTAGATTAGCTTTTTTTGTGTGTGTAATTGGAAAAAGTGATAAAGCATAGGCACAAAGAATTAAATAGAAGAGGAAAAGCCACACAGAAGATTCATACAAGTCTTACTACAAGTGGAAAGTCTTCATACAAGTGGAAAGTCTTACACAGCACTCTAACATGCACAGCTGCAGGCCTCTGATCAATAACAATCTCTTTTCAAAGAATCTGAAGTTAACATCAGATCTTATTCCTCAATAGAACACCAAAAGGATGAAACAAAATGAGGAAATCGCCTTGCAGGTGCTGTTTTTGATACCCCACTAGTGAACATCTCCTTGGCAAAGCCGTCTAAACGAGACAGGAACAACACAAATCTATATGAACTTGATAAATGCTACAGTTATGTATTGATTTTTTTCAGCAGGCCTTTTACACGTTGTTAATGGCTGTGGTTGAAAGAGGCTTAACTCACAATTTCTGGTCAACTGCAATTCATGTCCCAGCATTTCTTCGGAGCTGATTGACTCTTGCCTGTAATTATGGTTTACATCCTTCTTTTACACCCTTGGTTTAGGGGGTGTCTGCACGATCTGGTTACGTGATGCAGGCAAGCTCAGAACTGTAAATTCCTCCTTTCCAGAAGTGTAAATTCCTCCTTTCCAGCCCTGCAGCCTTCTGGCCCTCACCTGCACTTCCACAATCTGCTGAAAGTCTCATCAGGAGGCAGTTTCCTCACTCTGCAGTATTTTGCAAAAGATAAATTCTGACTTCTGAATTTGCTTATTGTAGCTCAGACATAGGAGGAGGAACGTGAGAAAGGTGGGAATATTACATTATTTTTCAAATTAATTTCACTGACTTTAGCATCCTTGAAAATGTTCTGACCTAAGCTGTTCGTCTGGGCTTTTTCTATAGCGATGGGAGATGACAGCGAAGACACTCCTCATTCTTTTTCAGTGGTGGAAGAATCCTAAATGAACAGCTCTCACCAGACTTCTCCTCAGTCATCCCAGATAAATCTTTTGCAGGAAAATATTGATGGGGAGGAGGTGGATGTGGGGCAATAGGAGAAAGAGGAGCAAATGTTGATGGTACAGTGTCCTTTCACTGATTCTCTTTGCACATCATCGTGCTGAAGAGGGTTTTCCATCAGCACCCTGTAAACATCTCAGGTCCCTTGAAGTGACAGGATTAGTCCCAGCCAGACGGGGAAGGTTTTGCTTTTCTGTGTGTGCAGAACTGGCAGCTTTTGCCTCCCTAGTAGAAATTAGGGAGCACTGAGCTGCTCCACATCATCCCTAACACACCTCTGCCAAAACTGAATCTTGCAGAACCATTCTAAAACACAACCCAGAATGGGAATTCATCACCCAAGAGGGACTCACAGAAGAATAATACAGGTAGCAACAGGTACCTTCAGAGGTGAAAAATAGCACCTTACAAATGAAGCTAGGAGATTTCAGGTAAATGATCCTTGAAAATTTTTGACTCCCAGGTCATGCAGAACTGACTTCTTAAGAGCACAGAACACGTAGATTTTCAGTGCTCAAGAGTTTTCAGCAGATTCTTATAATTTCAAGGAACTGCATAAAATTATGTTGATCAATACTTTTGCATTTCATAAGAGAACTGCACAATGAGAAACTCAGCATATATGTGCCTTTTAAAAAGGGTCATTTCCTTGAAACAAGACTGCAGGTATATAAAATGTGAGACACAATAAGTATCTTTAAAAAGATCAAAAAAAGAAAATACCAAGAGTACAGAAACATTTAGAACCTTAGCTTCAGGGATTGTCGAGAATAAAGGAGCATAGTGAAACTGCAGGAACTTCAGAATTCATGAGTCTTTTTTTTTTTTTTTTTTAGTTGAGTGGATCTTTACTAAGGAAATAATTGCAAAGCATGCAAGTACAGCGGTCTGTGTTCTGTATGCAGTACTATCACAGCTGTAGTTTTCATGCAAGAAATTAATAAAAAATCTGTGTGGGAACTGCAAAGAGCAGGGGAAAATCCATCTAGGATGGAGGAATTAGATAAAATTATAATGCACTTCATAACCTTGGTTGTTAAGGTACTCATAATTTCATTACCTGTTCTGCTGGAAAAACATCGTGAAAAACAACACAGATTTTGTAAGTGTTTGGCAGAGATTTCACCTGCTTGGACAGGGTCATAGAGATGGGGATTTCTTTAGTCTGCTTGCAGGATCCTTTCACCAAATAAAAGGAACAAGGATACAGCCAGGCTTTGAGAAAATTAAGTAATAAGTTGGATAAAATTTGTTTTATTGCCTAATGTATTCAATTATGGTTTTATCACCTGTAGGCTTGAAAATGTTAAGTGAGAGCAAGAGAATCACCAGTTCAAACACTTGCAGTTTAAATTGTCAGAGCAGAAATAAAAGAAACATTCATCATCATCTTATTTAAAAAGCACGGTTTTTCCAACTAAATGCAATGGTGCAGTATAAAATTTGGAAGGTCTTTGTCGTATATTGACCTAAACTGGAACTTCTTTGGGATGCATTTGCAAAAAAAATTCATTCCACTTCTAGTGCATTTACCCTATAAAGTTGAAGAGTCTTTTAGGTATGATATTATATTTATTGATATAGTATTTGTACCTGGTGGGTTTGTTTCATCTTTTTAAATGACACAAAAAGTGTAACAATCCATCTTTCTAACTAAAGGTGAGAATCTAACCAGATACAGCAGGATGCAGCAAAGGAACATCAGATCAGGGAATGTGTGGGTGACACATTGCAGAGAACAATAATTACTACATATACACATGGCTTTTTATATTTTGTGTGCTGTCCACGTGGGCATTTTGCTCTTAGTGAGTTTAACAGCAACATCCCTTGAGATGAGTATTTAGCTCCTAATTAACAGAAGACTGAAGCACAGCTTTGTCAAAATCATCGTCCAGCTTGGATGTCTCTACAGTGAAAGAGTGTTTGGTGACCAAAAACACCTATTGATTTCCATGGAGCAAACATGCAGCTGTCTGAAGTGATCATTCTTTATGAGGAAGCTGTTGGGAACTGCCTGGTTCCCTTTCTGGGGTGCAGGTTCAACACCATCCATCTTTGAGCAGGGCTTGGAACCACCAGGACATGACACCATAATGTATGGACCCTTCATTCCCCAGCGATTGCTGCAGGAAAAATTGCAGGAGCTTTGATGGGTTTTGCTTGTTGCAGGTTAAAGATCAATGTTCAATGGACACACAAGGCAGGGAGACAAGCTTCTCTTTTATTCCCATTAATTTTAGGAGAGGGTTGTCTGCAAGTGAATTGTTTGGCTCATTCGAGGATCTATGACACTGCAGCAGAATTCCAGAATTGCACAAGGAGTGGAGAACTCACATGATAGATTCATTCCTGGAATTTTTTTTTTAGTGTAATCAAAACGCACCTGAATTTGTTTTCTTCAGTTCTGTCACCAAACATTACTCCTGCTGTCTGCCCCTTTCCCTGCTGTCAGCATTCTCCACAGATCCCATGGGGTGCACAGGTCTCAGGTTTGCATCAGCTGCTGTGTTCTGCAGCACTTTTTTGCCAGGGTGTAGTAAAATCACACCACAATACAGATAAAGGTTGCACACTTCACCTACAAAAACATTAAAAAAGATCACATCTCTAAGACAGGAGAGGAACTTTCCCTTGCATCTGAAGTATGTGAATTGAACTGAATTTTCTCGGCTAACTGCAGTGATGGTTCACCTTTCCATCTTCATAAATTTTCTTTTTTCTTCCCCCTCATATACAATAATTACTTTGCTCATTTTCAACCCTTTGGAAAGTTAAAAGCTTTTTTCTGCATTTTTCTTCTAAAACAATAGCTCCAGTTCCTGCATGAGTTCTCTTTTTGTCTCTGATGTAATTTTTCTTACATTTCTGTTTCATAAACTCTTTCAGATATATCTTAATCAGTTTTTGTTTCTAGCTCAGTTTTGAAACTGATCCAACATTTGTAGCTCTAGTGAAGCAAAGCACTCTGAAAACGTGTTCCACTATTTCTCACAATGTGGGAAATGAAGTTTTATATTTCTGCATTTTTTTCCCCAGATTTATGTTGATCAGAATTTAATTTTCCAAGGGTAAATTATAGGCCTGTGTTTTGAGGGATTTTACTTTACAAAATTGTCCCTTATTTCTAAGTATCTGATTTAATACATGTAAGATGTAATTGCAAAGCTAGAGAGGTCGGGTTTTTGGGGTTTTTTTGTTTGGTTGTTTTTTTACGGTTGCTTTTAATGACAGGTAGGACAAAAATGCACCAGCCTGATGGTCAGTCTGGGAAAAGAGAAGAGCTACATTTTCTGTCATAGTGAGGAGAATTTGGTGATACACAGCACAGTCAGCCAGGAGCAAGGATATTGCTACCAGCAGAAACTGAGAGAGAAAAATACAAATAAAAGAGAGATGCAGGGATCTCGAGTAAATTATTTAGCTTGCCTCCAGGCCCCTGAAACAAACCCCAGTGCCAATTCACAGACACTGCCCTGAAGTCAGTGAAGCAAGTTTTGATCTACAATCACCTCGATCATTTGAGAAATAGGGAGCAGTAATGCTATTCCATCTGCCTTGAAGTCTGCCAGGCTCTTTCCAGCCTGCAGATTTACACCAAACAGAATTTCCTCCTCCAAGGAGAATTCAGATCCCCATAGTACTGATGGGTTCAGGCTATAATTATTTGCTTGCTCCCAGATATCTTCTATGATACCTGTTGTGTATAATTGTGTAGCTGGTTGGGTGGAGGGTTCCACACATCTCAATGCACTCATGGTGGGTCATTTATCTGCCTAAACATTTCCCACATTAGTTATCACCTTCACTTTATCTAGGTTTAGGTGTTCTGGCACGAAAATTATTTGGTAATTAGGTCACATTGCCCATCAAACCCCACATTTTTTGAAAAATTGAGGCGCTACTCACACTAGGCAATAGCACTAGGAAAAGAGCTTTGGTGGAAGCAACACGTTACATTAATTTTTCTGTGGCAATCCAACAGAGATCACAGCTGCAGGATGGCTTTTGCGCTCCATCCCAACAACTTTCTCAGTCTCCATCTCTTCCTCCTTCTGTGAAATCACAGAATCGCACAGAATGTGAAACTGGACCCTGATGAGGGCCAGTTTTGCTCTTGGCATCCTCTTCGGTCTCTGCATTAAAATGAATCTGCTCTGGTAGGACAGTTGTTAAAACAGACCCCACAGCACATGCCACTTCCTTCAAGAGATTTCTCTTTGGTAAGCTCATAAATCCAAATCAAATTAGATTCTTCAGCTGTGTAAAGCAGTCTTTATAGGCTGAGCAAAAACTTTGGGGTCGCTTTTTTGGAGGCAGAACAACTCTTGCATTGCTCTGCTGACAAATACTTATGTACTAGACATATAAATAGGTTATTCTGTACTCATTGTGATGGGTTAACGTGTCACTAGAGCATGTATATTTATTGTGTCAGTGTCTCACATCTGCCTCTGTGGAGAACAGCTTAACTCAATCCCACAGGGGTCAGTGTTATTGTATTTCCCACCAGCACAAAATTATCTGGGCAGGGTTTTCTGACAGATACCTTTTCTTACTTTTTAGTGAACAAAAGAAAATATTTCTGAGCATTAAACACCTCTTTTGCTGGCAGATAGTGCCTTATTTTTTGAGAAAGTTTCAAAACAAGGTCAGTATTTTCACATCCACGCAACATAAAAATTTTTTTCCTTGTTTTTTCCCCTGGGCAGCGAAATTTTTTGCACACCATTCTGACCAGCAGCAGCCAGGGTTATCAGAGTGAAGCGTTCCATGAAAAAGCACTAAAACATTTGTGCTGCAGCATGAAGCTAAAGAAAGTCTACATTATTTTTAGGAGACGTTCTCAGAACTGAGCATTTCACCTCAGTCAGGTGCTATTTTTCTCCTGTCGGCCTCTGTGGAATGAAAATTACAGAGTCTGACAAAGCCAAAGGTTTGCTGGCTGACAGATACTAACTTTAGTTTAGCTTCTACTTCTAATTTCATTTTTTTTCCCCTCTCGTCCCTACTCTGTTCCTCTATGACTGCAGCTTGAGTTGTTTTTTCATTCCTTGGTCATTCCAAGGAATTCCAAGGTCAGAATGAGAGAGGATTTTCAATTGTCCATTTTTTCTTTGCTTATTGCTTGTCTGAAAAGATCAAGAGAAGGTGCCCATTTCCAAAACAAGAAAGAAGCTGATTTGATAGAGCTGTAAGACCCGAAAACCACAAGCTTTGTTTTGACACGTTCCATGACTTTCCTTAAAGCTCCCACCTCAGCCTCACCATGCACTCAGCTGATGGAGAACTGGGTCTCCAGTGAATATGAGAAGGCAATTTTAACTGCTCCACAAAATCTTCAGATCCTTTCTCCTAGGTGGGCTTTAACATTGCTTTTTCTATTTGCAAATGTCTGTCAGTTTACAAACTTCGACAAGTTTAGAAATGTCCCTTCTTATATGCTGAATTCCTCTTCCCTTTTTGACCTTCTCATATCTCTTTTTATCCATTTGTCCTTATTTTTCTGTCTTTCATGCCCACTCTGCACTACAACCTTCCTTTCCTCCTGTGCCCATTTTTGTCCCAAACAGGTCTTGTTGTGAGCATTTCCTCCTCCTCCTTCCCAGCACTCCCTCTTTCATGCCACATTTAAAGGATTTGTGTAGGTTGAGGCTCTGTTACTTTCAGGCATGCTGGCAGATAGTGGCCTTCTTTCCAAGGGGCAGCTTTGTTTCTTTTTTCATCATTGACAAAGTAACTTCAATGATTTTGAGGCTTCCAATTATATCAGAGATGGCTGTTTTTCAACCTTTCAACTTGAAGTACTGATTCACTTAACTTTTTGATTTATTTCCTTCATTTTTCTAGCATTCCGCTCTCATTATATTTCTTAGTCTTTTACTGATTCTTCTCTTCAATCCCCACTGAAGCATTGTGAAATCCTAGGTGAAAAGATAAAATATCCAAAATCATGGTCACCAGAGAGCAGAGATCAGTGCCTGCCCCCTCCTCTTCCCTTCATGAGGAAGTTCTGGATTGTGATCAGGTCTCCCCTCAGTCTCCTCCTCTCCAGGCTGAACAAACCAAGTGACCTCAGCAAAAGTGTAGATATTATTCTAAAAAGAGTCTTGTCATCAGAAGAAACACATCTCCTGATTTAGTTTATCCTGCTTGTGTTCTTTTTTATGGCAACAGCTTTTTCTTATCAACTGGTAACTATCATTGTTATGAAAAACAGAAAAAATAAAAAGCAAATATTTTGCATGAAAATGAGTTTCTGTGTGTGCATGCAAATCTAATTGATAAACTTCAGGATTAATTTCTGTAATTGCAAAGGTGTGTTTTACAGAAGAAAAATCTTTACCTGTTATCTTGGTAGTATGCTCCTGTAGCCATACAAAGCTCTAAAAGAGAGAAAATTGTAGTCTATTTTTTTTTTTTTTTAATTAAGGCATTAAACGGCTTTTTTGGTTTGTGGGTATTGTATTTTTTTTCAGCAGGCTAATGTAGATTAGAGAGAAAACAAAATGGAGTAGGAAATCCTCTCAAAGTACTAAAAGACAAGGGCACATTGCAAAATGTAAGGGCTTATTTTGTGATTACAGAATATAATTTCTACTAAGATTGTTTCTGACTTTTTTCTCTCATAAGTGCTTTTAGTTGGATTAGTAAACCAGTGCTCTGATCCCATCTGCTGTTTTTATCCCTATTGTCATATATTCCACAGGCAGTTAAAACATCTCTCTGACAGAAATACGACAAATTATATGTAAGCTTTTGAATGTGGCAGTCTGCAATTGGCTGCTAGCCAAAAATATGCTTTAAATCTCATCAGTATCTGGAGCACCTTGATGATCCTGTTTCTTATTCTGCTTTATTTCTTCAAGTATTTCACATTCAATTCAGCTCAATGCATCTCTGAGAAAGATCACGGCTTTTTTTTTTTTTTAATAGACCTCATTTTGGTAATGTTGAGTTTCTAAATCTTTAGCCCTTAAGCTCGGCACATATCTCACTTTCACACTCAGTGGAGCAAGTGTCCATGAGGAACTTCCCTGACTTTTAAAAATCAAGTTAGCAGAACGTGCATTTTCACAGGGCTAATTTGTCCTTACACCTCCTTGCATTGAACAGATAGCAAGCAAAATTTTTGCTAAGTAGCAGAACGATGATACAATTTGATATAAACATTATTACATGCAACATATGTACTACTGTTGATGATTGTAATAAGTAAATTCACTTTTTGATCACTTGGTGGTTTGTTTGGTTGGGTTTTTTTTTTTTTTATTTCATAGTAATCTTAAAGTTCATGGGTAACTGACAGCTGAAATCCTGTGAAAAGCCATTAATTTATCACTCTGGTGGGCTATTCTGCTGGCCATTGCCAGAGTGAGATTTTTTACAAAACCTGTAGCACCACAGCAACGGGGATCTTATGCCAAGCTGCATCATGGGGGGTCCCTTTTACATGGCAGAATTGCAAGAGCCTGGTGTCCTAAGTCCTACAGCTTGAAGAGATTTAAAATCCTGTAACATGACCTGCTCCATCAGTGGAAGCAGACCAGACAATCATGCAAAGGGCACAGGGAAGGATTCTCTTGGAAGCTCAGTGTTGGTGTGAATGTACCTCATGAAACTCTTTCCCTTTTCTCTTCCTCTCCAAATACCCTGAGCGAGGGCAGGACATCCAAGTCAGGATAGGCAAAGGTTCTCCAGTAATTCAACCATTCCCTTATTTTTTCTCATCTTATCTCATTCCTATTAGAACCTGACCCACAAAACCTTTGCTTTGGTGCTCTCCACACTATGTCTGTAGTGTCAGTTGTCTTTTGGCCAAAGAACAAAAATGCTCTTAGAGCACAAACATCACAATTCAGGGCATTTTTCTTATCTTTAAATGTATACACTTTCCTCAGATACTTCCTTGTTTATTGTAGCAGACAGCAGTTTTTACACTTTTTGTGAATATTTATGTTTTACTCATCATACATAGTTTAAAAGGATATTTTCTTGTCAATCTCACAAAGTCAAATTTTCATTATAGCAGAGAATCTTAAAGCTACTTTGTACTACTTTTTCTAACAGTTTATCACAGACTGTACTTTTCAAACTGCTCTAGTGGAAGGTGTCCCTGCCCATGGCAGGGGTTGAAACTGGATGGTCTTTAATGTCCCTTCCAGCCCAGGACATTCTAAGATGATTCCATGAAGTTTTGTGAAGGGATCTTTCTTCTCAAAGTTTTTTCAACTGTTTCACACGCATGCTGTCTGCTCAACTCATCTGCAGGAGAATGAGGAAAGAATTTTCCTGTTTCATGGAGCATATCTTGACATGAATTTATATACCCTCATGTGATTCACTAGTCTTCTGTATGACAAGCTTACAAGCAAATATTAGGTGTCATCTTATATTAGGTCCAAAGTTAGAAATGTCTTTGCTTTAGGGGTTAAAAAAATCATAACGAAATTCTTCTGTTTGGAAGATTCTGGTCCCACAACCTGAGGATTGTAATTTTCAGTTCTGTACTTAATGACAACATTACAAATTCTCCTAAAGTAGAACTTTGCAAGTCTGTCTACACAACTTCTCTGGTGTATTTTCGGACGTTCAAATTTACGCTATGAATAGTTGGGTTTAAGAGAAAGATCAGCAGTATTTAAGCAGTCCTAAAATGTAATATTAAATGGAAAACATATGAATAATGAATGCACCCTTTAGATTAAAAGTTCTTTTGGGTGTATTACTAGTTAACAACAGACAAACAGATAATAACAACCTTTGCAATATGAAGCACAACTCCTATGCTTTCCCTTAAGAATAATTAGCTTTGTAGCATATTAATCAAACAAATTGGGGAGCAGAATAAGAATGCATATTCTTGTGTGGTTCTCAGACATCTCATCTGTTTAATGGAGCCATTTGGATAATTAAGATCAGTATCAGTAATTTAGCTAAAGTGCAATCTTTAAAGATTATCTGGCAATTTGCTTGTGTTTGTCTCAGGTTTTTTTGTCTTGTTTTTCTCCCTGGTTATTTATATACATAGCTTGGTAGCTTAAAAAAACTACTCTTCTGTAGCAAAGGAAATATCCATTTGTATTGATAAAACTATTCGAGATTGTTTGTATTCAAGAAAGCCCCACCAAAAAAAGACTTAAGAGGAGGTCCTATTTGATATTTTGGAAAAACTGCCTTGTTTGACTTCATTTTCATCCCCAAAAATCCAGAATTTTTATCCGTGCTGGACTGCACTTAGATGAGATCCTACCCTCCTTTAAACCTTTTTTTTTTTTTTTTTGTAAGAAGAGAGGAGCATTGTGCATTTTTTGCATTTAAAAAAAAAAAAAAAACATTCTGCAGTGATTTCATTTAAGTTAAATTACTTTCATTACTTGTGGGAATGAAGTTTGGTAAACTTGCTCTTTCCAAACAGAAGACTATGCCTGACTAGTATTAGTAGATTTGAAAACTATGTGAAAATGTTCTTTGTGAACTGAACATTAAAATTCAATTGAAATGCGTGATTTCACTATTTGCCAAAATAAAATGCATGAACGGTCTAATAACTGAAATCTTAGAAATGTTTGTACTAAGCATCTTTGACACTTCAATGAGATGACTGAAAAAGCCCCTGCTGTTTAAAGTATGGCACATTAATAAATTAGAATAAAACGTATTACAGTTCATATAATACACTATTCAGGCACACTCTGGTATTACATTGCTGCCTTCATCATTCAAAATTAGGAAACAGACCTTGCAAGGTGCAAATTTGAGGCAATATATGCAAATCTGTTATTCTAGTTCAAAAATTCAGCAGCTATTCAAGCTAATGGATCCATAAAAGCTCCATAAAAGTCCATATTATCTTGAGGTTTGCTGCTGCAATTCTGTTTGAACAGAAGTGGTTTTAGTGGTCTATTGTTAAATATGTTGTACCCAGCTGTTTGTTTGCCTTTCCAAGGTGGAGAAGTTGTTTGCATTGTTGCAAAGAAGAAAAGGAAATCGTGGAGCACTTTAGGCAAATTGTCATGTTATGTCTGAAGCTGGCATTCCTAGATTTGGCACCTGTTAAATATCTGAATGTGCAATCTTTACCCCGATACTCCTTAATAATTTAATTTAGTGCTAGGAGTGATGGCAGTGCATCCACTCTGGGTACATTTCTCTGGGACTTTTGTCTGTGGCAGTCACTTCTTTCCCAAGCAACAATAAGTGCTGGCAAGATCAGTGTTTTATATTTTAAGCCCAACAGGACTCAGATGGGATACTGGGCAGCTCTGAGTGCTTGCAGAGTGATGTTTTCATGTTTTTCAGAGAAGAGAGCCAGTCGCTCATACAGAGCTCATACATCAAGCACTGCAAGCAAGAGGCAATAACCCCAAATCCTGCTAGTGACTGGGGATGTGCATTTGGGCTGTTAAATTAGAAAACAAGAGAGATCAGGCTTGGGACTGGGGGTGGGTGTTTGGGCTGCAATGCATCAGTCACTGTAGAAGTGGTAAAGATATAAGTGACAGCAATTCTCTGTCTCCATGTGTGCTCAAGGCTGGACTATGGCACAAGTGGGGGGTTATTACAGCTGTGTCATTCACTTTAGGGAAAATATTATTACTTCCATTTAAAACCACTGTATTCACACATTTTTTAGCTCAACAAGATCAAAGAGGATCTCTGGAGTAGCTTTTTCTGCTCTTTAATAAAACTCAGCCAAGGTTTAACATGAGAGGCACAATTCACTTGCCTCACCTCCCAAATGCTTTGTCTGTCAGTGTGTATTGATTTGCATGCCTTGACACATAAAATTCAAGTTTTAAAACATTTTATTTGAGTATCTTATGCTTTTAAGGGATCTCACTAATGTGCTTTAGGCAAAAGTAAAAATGCAATCAAGAACAATACTAGCAGACAAGAATATTATTTCTCTTTATCCATTTGCAAACATTATGGTGAGCATTGAATATAATTGTTTAATGAAGTTGTGATCTCTTTTCAATAGTAAGGCTGAAAGGGATAATTAAAAAGGATGGAATTTGGTGAGACAGGTGTCTCTAGGTTTTCTATTTGAATCACAGAGGGAGCCTTGGCTCTCCAGAGAGAAGATTCAAAGAAGTTGACGTCTCAGTGTGCTGAGAGAAGGAGGAGGGATTGTGTGGCTCTCTTCCACTGCACAGAAAAAGAGCCTGTAAATTGATTACTTGTGAGCATTCTGAAGTGTTTCAGTGGTGCCTGCTGCTGTTTGTATGTCTGAAAGTGTTTGAGAATGTTTGGAACTTGGGCGCCATCCTGATACCTCTCAGAGGAAAGAGAAATTGTGACTATAGCAATTCCACTTTCATCAGAGTGGAAAACCTGGTTGATTTGTTAACCAGAGACAAGGTTTCTTTTCAGATTTCCGTGGAATGAAAGTCAATATTCTTTCCCACTTCTTAATCCATTTCATATTGGAAGCATTATATGAGGCTAGTTTTGCACAAATCACATTGTGGGTTTGGTAGGAAAGGTTTCATATGGTTACAGTGAGAAAAATAAATGCAAATATGAGCCTGAGATTTGCTGATGGTTATTAATTCCTCTGCTTTTCAGTGGCATAGCTGGAGAATTGGGTTAAGCTTCTGGGCATGAGCACAGTGAGTTTCTGTATTTATTCTGTATAATCTATTTTTTCCCTTTCTTTTTAATCTTTGTTTACTTGCCAGGCTTTCCTTCGTGGCCTCCTTTCTACTACTGCACGCTGAGTTCTGCTCTCTTATGTTGTTTACTGAAGCTCCGACATGAAAGGACAATGAAATGGACATTTTAATCAATTAACTGTAGCCTGATCAAAGAGTCCTTCTTCCATATTGTTGTTGTTGTTTAAAGTGTTTTTATTTACAACATCCAGTGGGGCTTTTGATTCATGTGGTGTGACGAAATCACTCCCTTGCATAAAGGAGTGAGCTGGGAGTCTGAAAACTGCTTTTGATCAAGGCCTTGCTTTAATCACAGATCGTGTCGGAGTTCTGAGCAGCAGCTCAGCTTTGCTCGTGGACTGAAGCTGAAGGCAGAAGGGGAGAGTGTTGGCACAGCAGAACACTGAGCAGACAGCATAGAGAAAGAGACTGAATATCTCACTGTCCCTTCACTCCATTCCTTTGGCCTTCAGTGTTTTGCTCAATGTTTTCCTCTGAGAATAACAAACATCTTCAACCTCGATTATTGCCAAGGGTGTTGTTCGCACGGAGTCATTGTGAAAAACGAGGAAGACTCGTTTTTAAAAGTAGAAGAAAAATTGTTTATTGGAACAAAAATCAACTTTGGAAAAACAGGGAAAACAGTAATTGGAAAAACAGGTACAAACAAAAAGTCCGGGAATGCGGGGATCAAAGACCTGTCCAGAACCTCAAAAGAAGAGGTAGGAAAAACCCCGAGCGGAGGTGTACGGCACTGCGTTAACTTGGGCTAATCCCAAGTTCAATGAATTTAATCTGCCCCTTGTAAGAGGAAAAAGACCCTTTACCCCAGTGCCAGGCTCCTACCCAGCCTAAGCCCAGTGCAGGAAAAGGCAGCTCCTCAGCCTGTGCAGCCGCTTTTAAAGCCTCTGGCCCCTCCCTGGCCCGCCCACAGCTCTGCCTCTCTGGCCTTCGCCGATTGGAGTGTCTCATGGTGACGTCATTTCTGCCCACCAATGGCTCGTCTGGTGTCAAGGGGTGATGTAAGCCTCTCCAAAAGGCGGGAAAGACACCTCATTAAAATGCCGGTTGCCATGGTTGCAAGTTACAGCCTGGCTGCTGACAGCTAAAAATAGCCCGAGGTGCCTCGTTCCCCTGTGGGGGTCGGGTAGTTGGCTTTAGAAACCCAGCTTTCCTGAGGGGCTTATCTTACTTCACAACTGCTTTCTTCAACCTTTAACTTAACTTGTGCAACTTATTTTAACACAAAAAGGGGACAGACAACTGGGGAATAATACAAACTTCTGGAGGATTGCAGAACTTTACAGCAAACTCAACTCTTAACTTTAATTAACAACAGTTTAACTTTAAATTCTTTAATTCTCAAACAATCATGCAAAAGCCAACTTAATGGGTCTATAAATGACAGTCATTATCATGTGTTTGTGGTTCACAGAATCACAAAATATTCTGAGTTGGAAGGGACCCCACCAGGATTATCAAATCCACCTCTTGAGTGACTGGCCCATACAGAGATTGAACCCACAACCCTGGCACTCTTAAAGACAGGTTATAACCCACCCTGTCTCAGAATTGGAATTTTTAAGTGATGGTGTTTCTTTTAGTTTTTTCCTTTTAAGGGTGCTACTTCCCTCAGCTGCCTTTTCTACCTTTGAGAATTACTCACAACAAAGTAAAGAAAAAAGAGCATTTGTGCACCACAAAAAACATTTGTGTGGGCAAATTTGGTGGCCTTTTTAAAGGAAGCATGATCTGTGTCAGTAATAACCATGTAGTCCTTCTGATCCTATAATTTTGGAGACAAACAAAACTCGTTTTCAGATTTCTACATACATGTAAATGCACATAAGTAAGAAATGTGTCTGTTTTGTTTCCTGCATGATTTTTCCGATCTATCTTCCCCAGTGGCAGCAGTTAATGAAAAAAATTATTAATTAAACATTCAAAACAATGCAGTTTGTTGCTGGCAGCCACTTGTTTGCGATAATCTTCTATGCATCATAACCTTCTATCTTTGTATTTAATTGCTTTTCCCTTTCCCTTCCTCTGGAGCACTCTTTGAAAAATCTCTCCTGACCTTTCATGCTGCTTTTGCATTTCATGTAATTTCAGTTAAGAAATGTTTAATTACTAAAATAATCACTTCTGCTTTTAATCTGTTTATGTTTTTCTGTCTGGCTCTTGTTCTTCCCCTGTAATTCCCGATGATTGCAACAATGCCTGTGCTAAGGGGAGAAATGATCTCTCCCAGTTCTTGGGAGGACTCCTTCATGGTTATAGGTCAGCCTTTAGTCTGATGGGAGTTTCAATCAAGCCACCGACCAAGACCAATTCATCTTAAGTAAGAGAGGTGTCAGGTTTGGGGTCACAGAGGTTTACACACAGGTCAGAAACAAGGGAATGACCCCACTTGAAATATCAGTGAAGACTTCACCTTGCTATCATGAGGTGCACTGCATATGGAAAGGATAAATCTGTAGGGAAAAGCAGTGTGGTGGTTCAGGGCCAGCTGGCTACTGAGTGCCGTGCAGCCACTGGCTCATCCACACCCCTCGCTGGCTGGATGGGGAGGAGAATTGGGGGGAAAAAAAGGTAAAACCCATGGGCTGAGATAAGAACAGTTTAGTAATTGACGTTAAATAAAAGAAAATAGCACCCATTATGATGATGATAATAATCATGAAAATAGGGACAACAGAGAGAAATATACACCAATCAAAATAGACGATGCACAGAAGAATTGCTCACCACCCCCTCACCACTGCCCTGCCCAGCCCCAAGCAGGGATTGTCCCCTCCCAGGAGGAGGCTGCTCACAGCCTTAAACAGAGAAGATCCATTGGTAGGTACTCTGCTACAAAACTCATGACAGAGTCGCCAGGGCATAAGACAAACATAATTCATGGCCAGTTTTTTACATTGAAACAAGCTTCATTTCCACTTCTGGTATCTCTGCTAGTTCTTCCTCTCTCCCTCTTTTGGTTTGGTTTTTTTTGTTGTTGTTGTTGTTTTTTGATTGGTTTTTTTTGTTTGTTTGTTTTTTTAAATCAATTTGGTATTTCCCTTGTGAATTTATTGAGAACCTGATATATTATATTCAGCCAAGCACAGATTTTTAGCCCTGAGATAGCTACACAACACAAAAGTTAAAAAGGAGCATTTTTACAGATATAGCCTTGCACAGTTATCAAAACCTTCAAATTCCCAAACAGCGAACAGCTGCTGACCCAGTGGGTTTTCTGCAGATGTCCAGATCTCATCTTCACTTTTCTTTCTTCTTCTTTCTTTCCCTTCTTCTTTTCTTTACTGATTAAGCAAGGGGGATTGTGTGAGTGACAGTCTGAGGGAGCAGACCTTTCCAGAATTATCTCAGAAAGAAATGGGAAAATTTGTTACCACTCACTGATGGTTTTTTAAATGTTTCATTCTGAGCTGCCTCTGTTTTTCAAGAAGTCAGACTTTATGTATAATTTTACATATTTGTTTTACATCCTGCAATATCAATCCCTAACTCCTCAGACAGAATATATGGAGGAGCACTACAAGGCTGCTGATCCCTTCTCTGTATTGAAATCTCTGGTCTAACCCAGTGCAGAGACACTGTGGTGAATCTTTAAATGAGCTTTAGCTAATTGATCACCTCTTGAGTACAACTACGGTGCAATGGAGCAGGAAATCTTGGGTCCTTCGGGGAAGATGGTTCTTTACACCTCTTGCCAAGGCTGTGGCTAAATGTGACAAATTAGTTCTCAGTTTTGCAGTTCATTTACAGGTTTTCCTGATCACAGACAGAGTATTTGAGAGAATTTTATTCAGGAACACCTGGGTTACGGTGTCACTAGGCAGAATTGTTTGTAGTGTATTGTGCTTACCAAAGTCATTCTCTCACACAAAGAAAAAATAAAGGTTTGGAAATAAAATTTATTAAAATAAACTGGTTGCCCTTAGCAAAAAAGAAAATTCATGATCCCCTTGTGAAGTTATTAATTTCCCATAATTTAGTTTTGTAGAAATGGATTTTCATACTGTGCAGTGCTACTGAACATTTATTGTATCTTAGTTTACCACAGAGAATGGTCTCCATTCTATTGGAGATCACATCTCAGGCAGTCTGAAAGTGATTACCGAGTAGCAATACAGCAGCAGCCTGATGAGCAGCAGGATTATTTGTGTGTGGAGCCTTGACGATCTTGGTGGCACTCATTTCCTCATGGGAAGACTTGCCTGCTTCTGAGTGCAGCCTTAATTAAAAAGGTGAGTGTTGAAAACTACTGCCAGCAGATAAAACAGTGAAAAAGTGCCAGGGAAGGGAAATCCTCTAGGTCTGTGAAGCTGCAGCCTCTTCAGGGGTAGATATTTGGGAGGCACCTGCCAGGTGGACACATAAGAGATTATTTAGGGACTGTCTTTCGTGTGCCAAGGGATTTTCTAAACGATTAATTTATATTCCACACAAGATAGGTAAGCATTTGCGCCAGTGGTTAGTTGTTCAGTTTGCTAGATCAATGCCTGATTTTCCTATTGGATTGTTTAGTAGTGAAAAAGTTAAATTAAATGTGTAAATTCACACTTTGCATGTTCAATTGTATTTAGGTAAAAAATGAGGCTATAAACTCCCTGGCATGTTTAAATAAATGTGTTCTTTGTCCAGTGTTGTCAAAAAGGAGAACACTTCCACAGCCAAAAAAGGGCACTATATCACTTAGCAGGAATTCCCAAGCTTCTCCAAATCCAGGACACCCAATTTGTTAGCTAAGCACTTGCATTCTTTTAAAGATTTACAGTGATTTATTTGCAGTGTCAGTAACAGCATCATCATTATTGGAAGATCCAACTGTACCAAATGTTACTTTAATAAATCATCAACCCTGAAAATCAATACTCCAATGAATTGAATCAAATGAAATAGTTTCTGTGCAGTGTTTCACCCACAAAGTCAAAACCTCTGCTGTCCAAGTTCATAAAATTTCCATCATCTGGTTAGACCAGAGCCATCAGACACAGCTCCCCAGACTCAGTGTCAAACAAACCTTATCTGTTGATGGATTTTTTGGTTTTTATGTCACTCCATCAATGCGTCTGTGGTGTTATATTATGGCATTTGCTTCCTCTGAAGTGACATAAACTGCTGCTTTATTTCACATCCTGAAAAGACACCACAGGTTAGATCTGACCTGCCTTTTCTCCTTGTAGGGTCCTGGATTTCTGTTCTATAGGAGCTCTGTCCTCCTCTATCTCCTTTTAAATCCACTCTTGCAGAAAAAATAATAGCTCTATTTGTTTTTATCAAAGTTTGCTCTATGGCCAAGTATGTGGCATAATAAACGTGTATATTTGTAAAGACAAATTTGTAATCTGTGCCAGGATGTTTATGTTGTCATGTTGGAGTTGCGATAGGATTTTTTTTTGTGTTCACTACATTTTTTTTCCCTGGAAGTCTCATGGAATTGGTGGTAATTTCTTTTCCATCTGGCATTACTTCCTACTAGTGCTGAGGAAAAAATCTCTTGTGGCCGAGAAACTGTACATTGGTACACCTTCTGTCACAACTGTCAATAAAGAGGGAGAGAAAATGAGTTATTTGCAGAATCATAGAATGGATAATGCAATGATGCCATTATTTTAGTGATCAAGGATGCTCTACCTCTTGAAGAAAATCCAGACAGCATTTCTTTCATAAATGCTATGTCTTTCTCTTTTAACTGCTCCATTTTCATCTACTATGGTTTTCAACAGGAGAGTTTATCCAACCCTGTAGGTGAAGCTACAGGCAGAAAGACTAATTTTCTGTCCTCATGTGATCAGTTTTCCAGCTTCAGTTTTAATTTGACAGGAAATACCAAAAAGGTTGGGAGCAGTTTGCACTAATTCAGCTGTAATCAGAAGCACTGATCTTTGTCTGATTTCCATGCTTGTGTGCTTGCTTGTGGTCCCCTTAAAGAGCTGAAAAGAGGCTGGTTTTGATAGCTAATGCTGATAACTGTTCTAGCAGCTTTTGTTGCCTTGTACTCAGCTGTCATCTCTTGCAATACCTTTAAATATAAATGTTTGAAAGCGTTCTGTGAGTGTGCTGCTGCCACTGGGGAGAGGCAGGAGAAACCCTTCCCTCTCTGCGCTCTGATGGTGTTGATCACGCAGGACATCTGGAGTTTTCTCCTCTTCTGGGTGTTTCTCCTCCTCACTAACTGCAGCAGCATCAAATTTGAAGTTCACACCCATTTTCCTAATTGTTGTGACGTTTTGGATTGAATTCCATCCTTTCACTCTGCAGTCATTATCCTGGTTGTAATGAGAAGGGTGAGTGAGCTCTTCCTGTCTTACACAGAAGTAGGAAAAAGCACACCAAGTTTGTGTCAGCATTAGAGTCAGAGGCTCTGTTTTGTGTCCTTGTCACAGATTAAATCTCTCCTTGTCAGGACAGGGATGCTTGGAGCACCTGCCAGCTCCAGGTCTCTTTGCTGCCTGCTCTCCTCTCCAGTGCCAAACCTTCCTGTTCTGGTGCAGTGAACTCTTCCTCTGTCCATATTCCACCTGCTCCTACTTGTCTTGATGCCTTCTGGCCATGCTGTGATGGAGAGGGCTGCCTTAGGGCTATAGAAAATTTAAAGAGCTATTGTGAGGTGTTAGAGCCTTGCAGATTTATAGAGTGTTGCTGGACAGCAGAAGTCTGTGAACTTAATCAAGTTTGCCTCGGGGATGTGTGGGTTTAAGGGCTCTGAAGGATTTGGGGATATAAAAATGCTCTTAATAACTAGGTAACTCACCTTTAGATCTTCCAAAAAAAAACCCTATTAAAAAAACATCATGCTGGACAGCTACAATAGATAAGACAAAATTAGACCTGTCTTCCCAAAGCTTTATTTGAAATGTGGGATGTCACTCTGCACTACAGTTCCTAGCAAGGTGTAGGTTTATTCCAGGTAATTCTTGGGGCCGAGACAGAATTAGAGTTGAGAGTATGAAATTAGGTGAATCTATAATAGGACAAGGGTGATCTGTATTAAAAATTATTTTTGGAAAAAGATTTTGAGATTCTTATACCTTAAAAATTATACATACTGTGTTTATTTATTTTTTTGAACCAATGTCTGGAGTCCTTCTATTAGCTCTTATATTCCCCAGGCGGCAACTGATCTCAGCTACTGTCCAGCAACTAGTCAGGGAAGAAATCACTTAGTTATCCCTGGTGTTAATTGAGTTTACAGGTTGGTTCAGCAGTTCAGCTCAGAGAATGAGGGACATAAATTGCTCACGTGTCTGAGAACTGCAGGACTCTTGCAAATGAAGGCTTGACAGAGGTGCTGTGTTAGATGAAGGCACTGAGTCACAGCAGCTCCTGTTTATATCACAGCTGCTGCCACTCCTTGATCTGTGCTCATGCTGCCGAAACCTTCTCATGAGGAAAGGTTTGATTGAGAGAGTCATTATTCAAAAATGTAATGAAGTCGGGGGCGTGAAGGAGCAGAGGTCACTTAGATGTCATTAGTTACATGCTATTAAATGGAGATTATTTCGTGCTCGTTACTAATTGAACAAAATAGTCCTGGATCTTTCTTCTGGGTGTGTTGGGCAAGGGAAACAAATACAAGCAAAGGAAATGAGTTGTTAGTGATTAATTATAAGAATTGGGTAAAGACTGCGTTGTTGAGCGTGGTGTCTGGAAACTCAGCCAAAGCAATGAGGTTTGTCACCCTGGACAAATGAATGGAGTTTCAGTTTTTGACAGCAACGCTTTTATAGGCTCCAAGGCAAAAGGGATTCTGCTTCTAAGCCACATAAGAAAGATGTGGATAATATGGGGTTTTAATATCAAGCTGAAGAAGTTTATTTGTTACCTCAGAAAATCCACAGAAAAAATAGCAAATCAGCACACAAACTGATGTGAAAACCCCCTAACTTCAAAATCCAAACCAGCACATTCATAGCCTTCAGAAAAACACTTCTTTGTGATTTTTTTCACACATTGAATTAGTCAATTATGATCAAAGGGATCTCAGATCTTCTCTAGCTCTCTCCAATAAGTAGCTGATTTCATTTCCCTACTCCAGTTCCAGCACAGGCCACGCTGATAAAATAATGACAAAGCTGCACTTGAGGGATTGCATCACCCATAGCTCTCCTTTCCTATTTCTTGAGCATTTATTAATGTATAAGCAGGCTTTCCTTATTACCCCAAAGCAGATTGGTTTCTCCAAGAGCCTGTGATGAGAGACCTTCAAAAAGCCTGCTGAGATTCCCGTTCACATTTGCCTAAAAGGTTTGAATTTCAGTGGTTTTATTAAAAAGAGTTGTGAGACAAACATTCCTGTCATTCTATATATTAATTTAAAATTCAGGTTTTCTTTGTGGGGAAAGAAGCAGGGAGGAAAGAAGGACGAAAGGTGAGCTTAAAGAAGGTGTTTAACATACCAGGCGCACTACAACAACTTTGTATTTTGAAATTTTAAAAGTCCAAATTAAAGATGTGTTTCTTTGTATGGGATGGGGTTAATGGCTCCCTGAAAAAGTGCTGCCAGGGGCTGTCTGCTTTTAACAAATAGATCTTAAGCTGGCAAAATATTAAAGCTTTTCACACAACTAAAACTTGAAAATACAATCAAGCTGACTTTTTTTCCTTTCTTGAACAAGGAATTTATTCTTGTTTTTCTATTCTATTATTCTTTCTTCCCCCCCTCCCCCCTCCATTTTAAATGTAGTTTTCTACAGCATGACCTGTAGCAAGACTAGTCAAGATCAAAAATAAATAAATGATCAATAAATGACAAAAAGGATGTAGATGCTAAAAGGCTCAGTTGCACTTTCTTATTTCCTTTTCCTGTGCTTTTAATTTCAGAAATTAACAGCAGTGTCTGCTTAAGTCCACATACTATTTCCCTATCTGATAAAAAAAATGTGTATGACACAGGTTATTTTGGATGCTCTCTTAAGGGAGAGGGTTAAACTGGGATCTTTAGTTGACCTTTTTATACATTTTGTAGTCTGAAGGAAAGTTAATTTGTGACTTCTGCCATACATGTTTCACCTCTTCAAAGTGTAATATTTTTTCAGTGACATTAATTCACCAAACTATGTTTTGTAAACCAATTATGACTAATTTGTAAAAGTTTTCTCTGTACTTGAAGTATGCGAGTTCACCCACTGTCAGCACTTGTCACGTTCTGGGGTGCTTTTATCAAATAATGGAGTCTCAGGAATAAATGTAGCAACAAACTGGCTTTATTAGAAAATCATGTTGGTGACAATGAACCAGCAGAAGAATTACAGTGAGGGGCAGAAGCGTTTTCTCTCTTTTCCATGGAGGCAGAGAAGCTGTGACCTGTCAGGACCTTCTCCGCACCATTTCGTTGTGAAAGGACAACATCAGATCTCCTGCACTTCATCAAACCTGCCTCTCCCATTTCTGATGTCCACAATATTTATGGGAGGTTCTCATATTTTCAAAGCTTCTATAAATCATTTTTAATTACTTGTACATATGCAGAAACAGCAATTTAGGTCTTGTGGAACCTAATCTTTTGCAGCAGATTTAGTTAGTTCTCTGCAATACTGGCACAGCTAATTTATACATGGCTGAGCTCTGAAACAAACAATTTGTTCTGTAGGAAGGGAGATTTTGCAAATAGGAATAAATTCAGTTAACGATAGTAATATTTCATGATAATTTGAAAAAGAATGGGTTTGGGTTTTGATTACCATTTATATGTGCATTAATTTACAATAGTTCAAAGGACACTACTCTCTGGGAGCAGTTAATTTTTAACTTTTTCATGGCAAAGATCCACACAAAATGCAAAAAAACGAGTGAGTCAGGCCTGTAAGATCTCAGGAAAGCCCAATATACACCTAACTAATGCAAGTCTGGTTTAATAAAGCTTTAATTACATGTTAATTATTTTTCATTAAATTGTTTATCCTCACATTATCAAAATCCTCAGGTGTCCCTGCCTAGGAGCTGCTGTTCTTTCAGTGGCTGACAAAACTTCAGGCAGTGAGGTGCTGCAGGGTAGGATTGCATTTAAGCCAAAATTGGTGAGATGACACTTTTAGGTGGAGGAGGAGGTCTTTGAAACTTCACAGAACCCAAATTTGTGAATTTTAAAGCTTCTCTGACACCCTAAAAGTAAAGCCTGTACATTACCAAGGAGCAAGAATGGAAGTGCAAATTTAGCACTGTAGTTTTCTTGATCGCACCGTGGTTCATTTTGAAGTATTCAAAAAAATAAAGAATCTCTCTCAGAGATGCCTTCCCCCCACCCATGGAGGAATCCTCCTGTTGATCGAGTCTTTTAAACACATTTTTACTTAATGTGCACAGAGAAAGCTCATCCCCAAAATTCTCTGGAGTGTTCTAAACAGCAGCACGGTGTAATCAGAAGTGTTTTGTTCTGAGACCTGCTGAATCACAAGACGTGGTGATTTAGGCCTTACAAGCTGTGCACTGAACACCTGGAATCAGTAAGTGGCTTTTATATCATTGCCCAAATCAAGCTCTGTTCATTCAGCTGGGTTTTCTTCCCTTCTTTCCTGCACTGCTTTCTCTTTTAAAATTACAATATGCAAAAGATGATGTGGCACTCTCATTGTGGCTTACCTTGTTTTTCTGTACATTCAGCACTTAAACCAGTATATTTTGTAACATTATTAATCCCCAGGGTTAATTCTCAGAGTTTAATACTGTATTATGATTTTACCTCTTTTATGGCTAGCATGCAGTCTCCAGGCTACCTTATTTTTATGCAGGTTATTAAAAAACAAAGACAGAATAAGATGTTGGATACTGAGCTTTATTTAAAACCTGCCCTTCTGAGTTTTCCTCCATTACGGTTTGTATTTATTCTCTGCCATGTCAGGTTCATACAGAAGTGTCACAAAATCTTACACTGCATAAAATAATACCAATGCACTTTAGATTATAGTTAGAAATTGAAACCCCTGACAAAAGTTTCTTGATTCCAGTTATTTTGGAGGGGGAAGGAGGGCAGTGGTGGGAAAACCCTGAAAATCAAACCTATTTATTCAGTTGATTAATTAGCAAACAAGCTTTTTCATGAACATGGTGAGTTACTTCCCAGGCCAGCATAAAACTGAGAGATCTTTCCACAGCCTGTAAAGTAGCACCTGGCCCTTGCAGAGACCCAGTGGGTCCCCAGGAAACTGTTCATTTATTTTCTGCTGGGCCTTCTCATCGATTTAATATTCCTTCTGCTTTCCTGTGCCACAGCTGCCATTCACTGCTGTTTCCTGTGAGAATCCCTTCTCCTTCTGGAAGACGCCTGGGAGTGATTCTTTCCATGGTATTAAACAGACAAATCTTTAAGACTGGTGCATGTGCAGTTCTGCCCATGGACGTGTGGCTTGAGCTCTGATCCACGGTGCTGCGGCAGGGACAATTCTGCATCCCAATTTAACTGAGCCATTTATTCCTCTGCATCTATTCCTGGACAAGATTTGTTCTGAGAGAGACAGATGGATGTTTATGGAATGTTTCAGATCTGCACTGCTCCTTCCACCTTAAGTTTTATGAACCTCTGGTGACTTTGAATTTCTTGACAAGCAGGTTGTTGTAAACAACTCATATTTTATGTATCTAGGAGATGTAATCATGAGTTTTATGATGTTATTGATTGATGGCCTTCACCACTTGAGCAGGGAGGGTTGGAAAGTTCAAGACTTGGCAGGAATGGGTGGCTGCTTTGTGATATTTGGTATCTTTGCCAGATGCTTTATGTCTCCATAGTGAATTTTGAAAATAAATTGGGTCTGCTCCTCAATAACCCCTAAGTTTCCAGTGAATGCAGCAGACTCAGCTTTCGAAGGTGGCCTCCTAGGAGGGGTATCAAGCAGAGCAAATTTTCAGACCCCTTTACCATGTTTTATCATGTTTCTTGTTCTCTGTGGTTTTCGTTAGATAGCTACCAAATTTTTGCTGGCTGCTACAGACATAGCCTGTCTCAGAAAGTCCACAAGAATTCTAAAACCTTTCCCCATATCCTAAAGGATGCTAAAAATTCAGTCCCAAGAACCAGAATTCCACAGAGGCTCAGATGAAGGCTAACTTCTGCAATGACCTGCACTATTTTTGCGGCATAGAATGAAAATTCACTTTTTATACAGATAATTCACAGGCTGCGTATCTGAAAAATCTGATGATTGAGGGTGGTCATATAAACAACTTCATGGCTGCTTAGAATGAGAGCTGGTTGAAAATACTTGAAAATTCCATTTAATTTATCTTTGAAAAAGCATGGTAAAAAAAAAAAGTACTAACTGCTTTTATATTATGATCAGTTTTGGCACATATAGATGGAAGACGGAGTAAATAGTGTATTTTTATCTGCTGTTGAGCAAAACACATGCACACAGCTTCCTCCTCTCTCTTTCTCTTTCGTCATCTCCCTCCTTCTCCTCTGCCCCCTCTTCCCCCCACCTCTCTCTCCCTCTTTCCTAATTGAGCCCTTGGAGTTCCTGAAGGGAGCCTACAAAATTATGGAGAGAGACTATTTACCAGGGCCTGGAGTGACAGGACAAGGTGGAATGGCTTCACATTGAAAGAAGGTTTAGATGAGATATTAGGAGGATGTTTTTTACTGTGAGGATGAGGAGGCCCTGGCACAGGGTGCCCAGAGAAGCTGTGGCTGCCCTTGGATCCCTGCAAGTGTCCAAGGCCAGGTTGGACGGGACTTGGAGCACCCTGGGATAGTGGAAACTGTCCCTGCCCATGGCAGGGGGTGGGACTGGGTGATCTTCAGGGTCCCTCCTAACCAAGCATTCTGTATTTCTATGATTCTTTTTTTAATTTCCAAACAGAGGCATATATGGAAATTCATCGTGAAAATTGACAACCAGATCCATCCAAGTCCACCAGGGTTCCTGGTTACTTTGCAAAAGTCTGAAATTCCCAAGTGGGCTTTCTGAGGCTGTGTCATCACTTCCACCACTGAAATGCAAGAAAGACAATGATGAAATCCTGTTTCAAACCTCCATGGTGCTTGAGTGGGGTTTTGGGATGTGTGTTTTTGTCTTTTGGGTTGTTTTGTTTTTATTTCTTTTTTAACTAATCCTATGTAGAACTATTTAATGTCGAGCATAGTTTGTTTTGTGGAGTCAGTCTATTTTTTAAACGTTGGTGAGGTGCCTCCAGGCACTGTTGTTATGTGCCTCTCATGTAAATAAAGTGTTGTCCTGCTGCTCAAGTGGCTCTTCATACATGGATTAGTGAATTTCAAAAGAGAGAGAGGAAATGCTGAATTCACTCCCCTCAGGGTAACTAAGGAGAGATCTTTAGGATGGCAGAGGGGATACAAATAATGCAGTAGCTGAGTATCAGCACCCACTCTCCTCTCGGCTGAAGTATAACAAGCTGACATTCTTTTCTGCCTAATTACTTTCCTGCATTTCTTCAACACGTAAACCCAGCAATCATTCCTTTTCAGAGATTCTGGTTTTGCTGTGCAGGCCCATTTTAAAGAGATTTTACTGAGAAAAAAAAAGAAGGTTCAAGCTGGCCTACGAGTACAACTGATTCCTCAAAAACCACCTTTGTTCTGTGGCAGAGTCTATTGTTCTGTCAGAGCACTTCACCCATTTCCAAAAGATTTGTGCTGAACTGCAGGTGTTCTTTTCCCTTTTTGTTTGTCATGGTATAGATGCATTCTCTTTGCAGAGGAGGTTCAGTTACTATTGAGTTGCTATAATATTTTAGCGCCCGTTTAGATTTTTTTCAGCCTTTCTTTTTTTCCTTCCATTTTTTTCCATTCCTGTCTTGAAAATAGATAGGAGTACAAGATTAGATGAACAAAAGCAGTGCTCACTATTTCACAGAAAAACTGTCTTCAGCTGAGCCCCAGTCTAGCAACTTTGGGATATAAATGACAGCAGATTAAAAACATTGGGTCCCTGTGCCCTTTTCATTCCATTAAGAGCTAACATGTGTATAATTACCAAAGCAAATGTGCAGCAGGCAATCATGTAAATACCAATAAAGGTTTCTTAGTGGCAAAGCTGATTTCATGTAAATAACTCCCCTTAATTTGTTTTAATTAAAAAAAAGTCTAATTACAGAGAGCAGCTTACGTTGATCAGCGTGTTCAGATAAATGCTGGTATAGGTCAGCTGTAAATAAATAAAAGAGGAAATCATCTATGTAAAGAAATTTTAAAACATAGTGTCAGATAAGAAGAGTTGGTGTAGAATACTGGCACTGAATAGGTATTGCTGGATCCATCCCAGCCAGGTAAAAAGTGAAGGATACCTGAAAATAGTTCAATTGGAAAAAAAAAGGAGGAAAAAACCAACAAACAACACACTCCCTCCTTTCCTGACTTCCCTTCCTCCCTCCCTCCTTCTATTCTCTCCCCAAAAGTATCCATCATGTGTTCCTCTTGCTACTGAGGACATGAAGCAAAGGCTTAGTCTGAGTGACACAGGTTTTCAGATATTTAAAAGAAATAAAAACAACCTAGTGGTAAATTTGACCTAGTGGTGATTTGGTTATTATCTAGAAAAATCATGGAAAAACTGACTTTTCCTGTTACTCAGACAAGGAAAAACATTTTTTTCAAAAAAGAATTTCATGACAGGATGGAACAGATATTAATTTAGTCAATTTTCTAATTTCTATTCTTCTTATAATAATCCAGATATTTTAAAAATACTTAGAAAATCAAAGATTAGCAGAACCTTCACCAGTAAGGAAAAACAGTACAGAATGAATAGATCAAGGCAGGGTTTTTTTCCCACAACAACAGTTCACATAAGAACAGATAAGAATTTTCTTTTTATTTTTAAATCTCATTATTTTCCATCTGTTCTTTGAAGGTAAGATTTATGTGATCACTTTGTTTGTCTCCTGCTCCAATAAATTTTTGACCTTTCAAGTGATTTTAAGCCAAATTTGACAAAGGATTAGAGATCTCAAAGCTTTGATAAAAAAAATTATCAAATAAGGGTGGCAAGGAAGAAGGGAGAAAATGATGGTGAGTTCTGAATTTGATGTCATTGTTAAACACGAGAGAATCTCCCACTGCTCTCATATGAATATTGCCCCTTTTTTACACACTGTAAAGAGAAGATGAAATAAAACAACCTGCTCCAAAAAATTCTAAACCGTGTATATTTATGGGGTAAGTATCACCAAATTTTTAAGAATGTCCATATGGTTTTGGTGCAGCAATTTTTGATATGAGTTAATTTCTACCAAGAAGTGGAACAACTTCAACAGCTCTTAGAACCTGAAAGCTTCTCAGTCTGCCTCTAATACTCTCAGAGGTGAAAAGGTGTAGAAATTTCATGTTCAAATTCTTGCTTTAATTTGGCTCAGAGCAGGCACTTTCCCAACATGACTTGAGTTCCCTAAATGCCTCGGCTGAGGCATTGAGCACCAATGAGAATTTAATTGTTCACCGAGGATAGAAGAGTTTGAACTGTACAACACAAATTGTGTCTGTAGCTCCACCAGTAGAGATGGGAATAAAACAGTCTGAAACTGCTGACAGGATATCACCAAAGAAAATTGGGGCTTTATTCTAGTGTTAAAAAGAGGAAGTTTAGCATTTCATAGAAGGAAATAATTGCCTAAAAACCTGATGATTCAAAATTCAGCAGTAGGTCAAGACCTACCATCCCTACCAAACGTCAGAAAAGAAAAATAGCTGTGCTTTTGCACAGCCCAGGAAAAAGTTCTATTAATGAGTTAATGAGTTTTATTTCTTATTAAGCTATTCTGATGTGATTGGAAATAAATTAAATTTATCTCCCCAAGCTGAGTTTTGCCAGTGACAGTAACTGGTGAGTGATCTCTCCCTGCCCTTAGCTGGACAAGTGAAGATTTTTCTCTCACCTGCCCAGCTGAGGGTGAGAGTGATAAGGCAGCTTTGGTGGGCACCTAGTGTCCAGTCAGAGTCAACACACCACAGTCTAAAAGGCCATAGCTGCAGCTGTGTTGTTTAAATTATTATAAGAAAAAAAAGCTTTCAATCAAGGTCCCTCTTCCAGTGACAGAAGATGAAACAGTTTACTGGCTTATATCTTTTCCCCAGATATTATTATCCTCAGCCATTCATCATTCTGCTGCCTTTTCACAAAAAACCATTGATTTAAGCATGACTTGGGAGGCAGAAGGATGTTCAGCAGAGTGATTGCTCTGGTGGAGTCGTGGGCTGTGCTCAGGAGCTGTGGGAAAACATACAACTTGCTAAACACATTATAGATTTAGTCTCTTCTGTGGCTTCTGAGTTCAGACAGCGTCTTCTTTTAGAGATGCAGCCCCTGTTCTTCTGCCCAAATAGGTTCTGCTGCACTGAGATTTGTGCCTGTGGTCAGGTGCACATGTACACACAATATTTTTGCATTCCTTCATCCACACGAAAAAAAAAGGGAAGTTTTCTTGTAGTACCTCTGAGTCTGAGAGTTACACTCCACTGCCTTGTATGATCAATTGGTTTTCTCTTTGAAAATGAAGTCGCACAAAAGCACAGCAGGGCAGATCTTCTGAGCTTCACAGTTGTGCTTTACCTGTAGCAGAGCCCTATTTACAGCCAGCAAAGGATTGAAAAGAGGATCAGGCTGAGATCAGCACCTTCAGTGCCTACACACAGCCTGGCCTCCTGCTTGATAGATTGAGTACAAGTTTTCCTTAGAGGTTCAATAAGGAGGACTGAAATTGATGTCTTTACCCCCGTGGTACCTGCTGGTATGTTCAGCTGAAAAAAATAAAATATGGTTCCCTATCCTAGAAAGCATAAGAGAAGCTCCAGCTGCCCCAGACTTCAGTAGCAGCATTTTATTTATGCAGCTGTAAAACATATTCATGTCTTTAAATGTATCCTCTGGAAGAGTAAATACAAATATTTGGAGATTACTGGGAGTGTGCTGAGGAGTTAGAGGTAAAATGGTTGCCAGCAATGCTACCCTAAAATTCAGAGTTTGTCAGGCTTTCAGCTTTGGGAAGAGGTGTTGCTCAAGGTGGGAGTGGATGATAGGACACAGTTTTACCTTGCTGGTAGAATTTTCCCATCAACCTTGCCCCGAGTCCTTTGTAAGAAATGTTCTGTCTTTCTAAAAGTCTCGAGTTAGCAAGTCAGCATGCTGAGAGCAGAAATGTATTGTGGACCTCAGTGAAATGAGTCTTTTGACCACGAGGATCAGCTTTTACTTAAAATAGCATCATTGTCATTCCATAGGAGGTGGGAAATAACAGCTGAGTCTCAAGAAAAATAAACAGCCATCAGCAAGTTCTGCAAACAGAGATGAGAAATGTCCATTGGAATAACTGTAAACATCCTGTGCATGTATAGGGTTGCAGTACAAGCAAAACAGTGTAAATGCTAAACCCCTGGCCCAGATGAAAAAAATCAATCTCAGCTTTACCCCATGAGGGTATTGCTGTTCTGAGTGTTGTCTCCAGGTGCCTCTCACCTTTCAGAGCTGGTTTGTGAGGGGAAAGGCAGATGAGGCCCATGATGGGCATTTAAAAACGCCAGGGATGGGATCTGACTCCTCCATCTGAGCCAGCTGTGGGTAAAAAGGCAGCTCTGGTTTAGTGTTTACAAATCAGGTATTGTAAGAGCTGATAACCACTTACCTGCCTGAAAAACGTGTTGGCATTCAGTTTGTTCTTAAGAGTACAGAAAAAGCAACGTGTGAGTACAACTCAGAGAAAAGTGAGTTTAAGAGGGATGCCAGCACGGAGACCAAGGATCTCTGAAAGCATCACTGTGCTCCAGTCACTGGCATTTTGTTGTGCCACACACACACCTCTAAATACATGAAATATGCCTGGTGATGCAGCATTTTGCTGGTTGTGCAATTTTTCAGCAACTGGCAGACACAAACTGAGGAAGAAATACCAATACACCCCTGAGACAAGCACGCCTCTGCCCACAGGGCTTTTTTTATCCACCCTAGTCATTAGAATACAGCCAAGCATAAGGGGCTGTGAGTCCAGTACCAGCACTTTGGACTTTTATCCATTAACCATAGGCTTTAAATAAAATCAGATTTAGTCTCCTATTCAGTTTAGAAGGTCTTTATCCCTTGCAGCTGCTGCAGGCTGTAACTGTGTCCTCCTTGATGGATTGAAGTTGTCTCTTTGCTGTAGTTTGTCCTGTGGGACCAGGAGAATAGAGAATAGAGAAATCGATCTTTTCCCCAAATTCTGCTCCTTATTTATGTCCTCTTGTCGGATAACTTTTATATCTGTCCCTGAGAACACACATTTCTGTGTTTGGTGGTGTTCATTTCTAATTTTGACTCCGGCTTGCAGTTTTCAAAGTGCTGTGTGTGAACTTGTGTGTCCATGTTAGGTTCCTTCTAATAATGTTCCCCAATTTAGGAATAAAAAGAAAGGAAAATACTTTACAGAAAATATCATTATATTGTCATTGGATGTACAGGTCAACTACAATTCTGGTTGGGTTTTTGTTTTCTTCAGCAGGATAAAAAAACCCCAAACCTTAAGCCCATGTTCTAAGTGCTGAAATTTAGAGAAAAAATGTTTCTAGATTAATGCCTTATTTATGCCTTTAATTGTAATGGAATCACTTTAAAATGAGGTGTGTCAAATAGAGGGAATAAATCATTAAATCACTTTATTAAACCACTGAAGATGAGTCCAGCTACAGTATATGAGGTTTTATGTATATATATATACATACATACACACACAAACATTGAAAAAAAAAAAGTAAAACAAAAAAAAAAGTAAAACCTCTGTCTTTTTCCTGTAGACTTCCTCTATAACAAATGGGCAGAAACAAACATTTTTAGAATGTGATTTTCCTGATCATTTTCTGCTTCAAGACAAGATGAATCCTGTTATAAGCAGAGATTTCTCCCCACTTAGAAAGGGGTATTTATATTCTTCATAGAGCAAAATAAGAATGAAGTACTGAAATACAGATGTCTTCATTTGAACCATGTAGAGCTAAATAGAATCCTATTCCCATATGCTGCAAAACGTGGGAAAATATTCCTGTAGCCATGATTGCAAATTTATAATATCCACAAGTGTTGCAAGGCTTGCAAATCTTTTAGCACAAGCAAAAGCTCAATTGGAGCGTCAAGTCACTTATTTTTTTATAGTCTGAATGGGAATGACACGCTCCTGAAAACCTGTCCCTCTCTGCAGCTGCTGAGCCCACCAGAAAACTTAAAATTGAGCTGCTACATCTGACACACCTGAGAGAAATGTGCCTCTTGCACAGTGCAGAGAATGAGTTTAACACGAGCAGCTGTTTGTGAAGCGCTGCGCTGGCTCTGCATCCTGAAGGGATCAGTGATGTGAGAATGGATGTCTTGGCTGAGTCCAACAATAAAATATCCTTCTGGTGACTTGGATGGACAGGTTCTGCCAAGGTTCACTGTCTCATCTCGTTTTCAGGGCTTTGGGAGAGTTTCAGCCTCGTCCTCAGCTGATCATTGTAACTCTATTGAAATCAATGACTCGGCACCAGCTGCTCTCTGGTGATACGTGACTTCTTCTCCATCTCCGTAAAAACCAAGGATTTCCTCTTGTTCAAAATAACTTCAGAAAGGCTATATCATTTTTCTAATTTTATTACTTAAAAATTTTTCCTTTTTTCTTCATGGAAAGGCATACTGGAAAAAATTTTCTACTCTCAAAATGCTCCTTCACATCCCCCTGTGAACGTGCTCCAGTCTTAAGACAGGTTTTATGTGGAGCCCTTTTTTAAATGGAGCATGCATCAAACACCAGAATAAAATCAAAGAGTTTGGAGAAACAATGAATAAAACTGGGCTCATAACCAAACAAACACAGGGAGCTGAGAATTTCAGGATGATGGTGGCCTGGATCTGAAAGTCAATGACTGCTTGAAATTGCTCATTCCTAACCTTTGACATCTATATCTCTTTTCTTCCTGTTCTTTAAAAATTTCTGCAGCACAACAGATCAAAAAGGCATTTTGTGCCGTAAATTTAGTCCAGACTGTCTCTTTCTTCAGGATGCCTGCACCTCATAAAGGGAAACAAGTGAAACAAACCCCAGCACTCATCCAATTCTGTTTTTATCTGCAGGCACAGGCTCAATTATTATTAAAATGAGGTTGGTTATTAGAAAACAGCACAGGGTATTTCCACTTTTCTTTCTGTTTTGACAGACATCTCCAATTTATATTGAAGATTAAGGACATGTGTGTATCTGTCCCATCACAAATGCTTTCCATCAAATTTATTTATATGGCACTGATCAACTAATACTGAAAGTCATTTGAACATTCATTAATATTGAGTTCTGGAGGGGTTTTTTTATTTACTCATTAAAAGAAGTGTGAAGCCAGATTTGTAATTTTAGAGATAATAGCCTTGTCTAGATATATTTACACTACAAGCTATAGAATTCCATTTCTCTGGGACTACACCTCAGCTGTAAGATTTTTTTGTCTGACAGCCATTTTTTCTCTAATTTAATTCAGAACTTTCCACAACTAGAATAGTTGTTTAAAAATATTCAGTTCATGTGAATCTGAATAAAGGCATTTTAACCACTGTGCCTAGATCAGCATGTCACTGGGGTTTTGAGATGTTTTAGCTATCAAACTCAGTAATAATTTGTCTCGGAGTTGCTGTGTTTTTCCCAGGCAATCTTGGTTTCACTACCTCATTCTTGCTACCTTTTGATAGCAACTGGAAAGTTGTCCTACAATCCTAAAGAAAATATATCCAAAGAGGAAACTTGTGATTTTATTCTAATCTAAAATAATTAAATACTGAAAATCCATACTCTTCATCAAAAGAGTCACAATGTGCCCATAAGAGGGGCCAGAGTCCTCCATTGAAATAAGTGTGGAAATCCTTCCTGTAAATGGTCCCTTCTGCTAATATTTCACTTATTCTTTCAACATTTTTCACTTCACTGGAATTGGAAATACTTAAATCATATAGAAATAGTGGGACTGAAGCCACATTCCTATTTACTATAGGAATTAGAAATATTTTCCCCAATGTTTATACTCAATAAAGCCTTTGCAGCTTTCTCTAGTAGGAAAAGGGCTTTACCTTTCCTTCAACACTTTAATGAACAGCTCCAGAATAAAAATTTAGGCAAGATATGCTTTTGGTTTATTTGAAGGTGCTACCTGTTCTGTGAATGAGATCAGTGAGAGTCTCTCCCTAGGCTTTGCTGGGATTAAATTCAAGACAGACTTGAAGAATACCCCAGTGAACACAGTGTCTGCATTCCCAGAAACTCTTTACCTAAAAGCCCAAGGAGGGCAGACTGGAGCACTGTGTGAACACTTCTGAATAAGACAAAGTATATCATATATTTTATCAAAATTCTTTCAACTTCTAATGGCTTAAAGCAGTGTTATACTCGAATTTTGCAACAGATTTTTTTTCCCATTCCAAGAGAAAGTCAGGAGCATGATCCTTCTTCTCTGTTTTCATTAAAATGTTTTAAAGATCTGTTATAGAGAAGAGTGATTCACTTAATCTGTATTTGGCTAATTAAGGACACCTCAAAGCATGTCAGAGCATTAGCCACAATCTAAAAAATAGAAGTGTTTGAAATCATTGGCCTGCATTCGGAGATTTGTGAGATTTCTAAATATGTTCCACTGTGCTGTCACACTTTTGCTAAATATTCCCCTTGTTTTCCTTTCAGACAGGATTGCTTCTGTATCAAGTTAGAGGCTGTATTCTCACTCACTGCTTTCTTAGGTATTTGTTCCTAACAGTAATTTTTGTTTGTTTCTGATTTATTCTTATTTATTTTGATCTTGTGGAGTGATCCACACTGGCTTTGCTGTCAAGAGATTTCATTTGTGTATGAATTCCTCACTCTCCTTTCATAAGCTTGATTTATGACTTGCCTTTGAACCTACTCATTTTATCTTGTACTAACTGTGAATTTGAGACAGAGCTGCACTAATTTGTCATCTTTTTGCTACATAAAGTTTTCTCTTCCTTGCTTCCATTTCCATTCATAGTGAAATGTACAGCTTAGCCAAAGACTGACTAACAACTGACTGTTGCTTTTCTTTCAATATTTTTAATATTTAAAATTTACTTGGGCTCTTTGAAGAGCTAAAAATTTGGCCACCCTATGGCCTTTTCCTGCCATGCACTTAAGAGTTGGATTTGATGAACCTTTTGGGTCGATTCCAGCTCTGTGATAATCTGTGATAATTGGGAAAATCAATTGCTAAAAAATAATGAATACAAAACCACCTGTTTGGCATAGATCTCCTTATTATATGGGAATATAAATGTAGTCAAAATGAGGTGATTAGTAATTATTTTCATTAAAAAGAATCTGAGTCTCTAGGCTGTCATGTCAAAAGCTCTTTATATCCTTGTGATGGGCTATACAGGTAGTTGCCTTTCTAAACTGAATTTCTTTCAAGGGTGTGTTCCATTGAGACAAACTCTGTCTTCAGCAGTCCTGAGCAAATTTATGGCATGATTTACTTTTTAATTACTTATTTGGATAGGTTTTCTGTGAGGCTTCTTACGTGGCTAATAGTAAGGTATGAAGTTCAGTCATAGACACACAGGAGATTTGAACTGTAAGACAGAGCAGTCCAGAGGTTTGTATTGCCTTCAATACATTTAATTTAGCAAGGTTTTGCAGAAATTGTTTTGGAGCAATGTAGATTTTATCATTAAAGAGGTAATAATAATTTTTTAAAAAGGTTCATTGATATGCCTTTACCTTGTCCCAGAAAAGATGTTTCCTCAGGTGTTGCCTTCAGAAGCTGTTTTACAATTTGGCTTGTGGACCTAAATAATCATTAGATATACTCTAGAGAGTGGAAGATTGCCAAGAAATAGATGAGCAATGAAAAATAAAAACAGTGAGAGAAGGATATGAAGGCAAATAGAGAGTGAGAAATTTTCCAGGACAGAACATAAGAGGAAAAAAGATTAGAAGAACAAAAAATTAGTCATTATATCTTTGAAAGTTTTTGTGGGATAAAAAAGTAAATGCAAGTGAAAGATACTGAAATTGAAAGGGCTTTTTTTTTATTAGGATATTCTCCTGGTTTTATGTGGGATAGAGTTAATTTTCTTGTTAGTATCTGTAAATGGGCAATTCCATAACCCTGGAAATGAATCTTTCCAAATGCACTCTGAACAGGGAAAAAATATTGTTTCATTCATCTAAAAATTAGACATATTTATCAATATTTTATAACTTTGTGCTCTGCTGTAAAACATTTTATAGAAGTCCTTGAGAAAGTTTTGCACTGTAAGCAGATAAGCAATTAAGGAAAAAGAGTTTGTTACCATAACAGCTTCTTATTGACCCCTTTATTGAATATAAGAATCTCAGAAGTACCTCATGTTTTAATGGTATTTTACAGACTTTTAAAGTAGACAGAGGAGGTGATACATAAAACCACTTTTCATATTTAGTTGAAAAAATGACACATTCAGCTTCTGAAAAGCAGTTTTCTTTTTGCTATATTTAAGTTCTCCTTTGCCCCTTTTGAAAGCATGCAAATATTGAGAAAAAAAAAAAATGTATTTATTTGTAACTCCCTGGCTCTCTTCCAGATTCTTCCTTCAATGTGTGAAGACAACAAGCAGATGCTCCTGCTACTGGTCAAAAAGATATTGTGAAGGTTGTGAAGGGCTTCTTGGTGAATTCTTGTGTCCTAATGGAGCTGAAGGAGAGCTTTTATTAGTTACAGCCTTGGCTGGAAGAGGCAGAAGAACTAAAACTTCAAAGCAGTGATAGAAAGTTCCCCACAGCACCTTGTCCTCAAAACTATGGGGAGATTGTTCTTGAAATACCTTGCCAGGACAATGTTGTGTCTGTCCTTTAATGTGCGCTCCCCATCATCAGATTGATGCCAAGCTCTGTTCTTGAACTGCATGAAGCTCTCTGGTCCTGTATTCAGTGACTTCACACTGTTGTCCCACCACTGCTGAAGAAGACCCCAAAAAGTGGCCTTTCACTGACTAATTCCTATTAAAGTGTTCAGAACTTCGAGGCAGCCTTCTCTGAAGTGTGACAAGGGTGTGCTTTTGGTGCTGTGTACCCCGAGTTAGGAGATCATTCAGACTGTTTAATTTTGGGTTTTGCCCACGTCTAGGACAGCAGTGTTTACCCTTTCTTTAGCTGGAGTAACTGAGCTGGGTTATTCAGCTGCACCAGAGGAGCCTCCGGGGAGCAAAAAGGTGTTTGTGTGTTCGGACAGAGATTTCTGCGAGGTACGGGAACAAGGCTGATGGGACCTGACAGTGCCCAGTGGGGACAGGCTGAATTCATGGACAGCAGTAGGATTGGGAGTTTAGTTACAGCACAAGCAAAGAGTGTCTAAAACCATCCATCTATCACTGTGACAGTTCCCTGGAGCTGCTTCCCTTCACCTTTGTTAATCACATGCAAAGGATCAGGCTGAGACAAGCCCAGAGCTGATCTTTGCTGGCCACAAACTGACACCTTCAAGGCTTACACTGCACTAACTTCTCCAGAAAATCTGTTAAGCTCATTCTCAGATTCCCGGTATTCCCTGGCATGTAGTTCATTGCTGCTATCTGTTGTATTAGCTATTTTTTTTTTTTCCCAATTAAAGCAATCATTAACACTCTATGTTGGGTTTGAAGGGCTTTAGGATATTCTTGCAGCCTGTACATTTTAGACATCTGGACAACACTAATTGTGAATGGTTCAGGTGCAGATGGGGATTTCTTTTTTCCCGTTTTACCTTCATCCTTTTTAAATTAGGGTCATGTATCTTATGTATGTCTTGTAAATATTTTAGGGAGGCTTCTTGTCTGTGCCAGTCCTGCAGCATCAGGAGGTAAAGTAAGGAGGGTTTCATGGTGGCAGCAACAAGAAAAAGAGATTCTGAACCTTCTTAAAGTTTTACTTTCATTACTGATGGTGAATAAGAAGAGGAGATCTAATAAGATCTAATTTAGAGAGAGGAAATGTTGCAACAAAAGTAGTACAGGAAAAATGCAAGAGAGGCTATTTTACTGGAATCCTCCATTGTGTGAAGGGTGATGCTTGCCTGTTTATACATAAAACTCAATTTTGCTGAGGAGTCAAATATCTCTGGACTGGTTTACCCCACATGAACCATACTAGGATGGTGGAGGCACGTGTACATGCACATTATAGGAATATTAGGTTACTGTATGAATCAATCTGAATTTTGCTAACAGTCTGACAAACTCTGTGCTGAATCTTTATTTTTTCTCTACTGAACAAATTCCCATTTCCTGCACTCTCATTTGTTGATGGCAGTGCTCAAAGATATTCTGAGTTCCTGCTTCCTTTAATTGACTAACAGGTGACAAACAGCATATCTCCAAGGAAGACCCAATTTAAAGGCCACATTAGTGCAGAGCCTTCAGCTCAGTACAATATGATAATAAACTTTTCTCCTTTTCTCTACTGAGAATACCACCAGCCTTTTCAGGGTTTTTTTACCTTCCCAAAGCACAAAAAGGGGAAGGCACATGCAAGGCTTAGAGTTGTTCTGGCTTGGGTTTAGCAGTTCCATGGATTTTGCTGCTCTCTCACTCCTATCCTGGCTGACAAATCTTTAGTCATAAAGGCAGCTCTCTCTCCTTGCCTATTATTTCACAAGATGATTTAAGAAAGCACTTAATAGCCTTAATGAGGACAATAAATGATCCCAGTGGAACTGATATGCAAATATTTTTTTTAGTGCCCTACTGAATCGGGTTTGCAAGTCTTTTTCCTAACCTCAGTGGCAGAACCACAATTTTCCTGCTGCTAACCCCTTTCCCTCACCAAAGAGGGTTCATTTGGGAGCAACTAATGCTTTCCCAATAACTTACAAGGCACTCCAGCTGAACATTTCTGTGCTTAGTAAACATGCTATTCAGTTGCTCAGAAGAGTAATGAATCCTTAAGTGTACATAAGAATGATTTATTGCATAATGTGAATTTACAGCCCATTACGGGAAATAATTACATTCCACTAATTACAAAATTTAATAGTCACTCCAACCTAGGAAACAGCAGTATGAGCAAGCAGATTTGCAGCCATGCATTCAAAAGAATGAACTACATGAGAAGCAGTTAGCTGAAAATCAGTTCACCATTTAACCCCAGCTCAATTCAGAGATCTAATTCATGACAAAGTTGTTTTGAATTAGATTTTTTTCCCGTGGTAAACTTTTCTAAAAAGTTAGAGGAAATGGGATCATTGAAGAGATTGAGAAGCATGCTGAGAAAGTTCATCAGTCTTCAGATTCACCATGTTTCTGATAGAGTCCCTCAGGAAGAAAAAAAGTTACTTTTGCCCATGGTGTGGGTGGGTTTTGTAATGGATTTGTAATAATTTGCTTCCCTCTATAGAGTGCAAACACACTCCTGTATCAGGTACTGTTGTTCTCACTGGGCAGGCAGTGCAAGGCTTGGTGCTCTCCTTCAAGCTGGGTAAATGATTGGTAACTGCCAGAACCAATTTTGTAACTGTGCAGAACAAAGGGCAACATGTCTGCTTGGAGATTTCCAGCTGAAATGTGGACAGTATTTGTTTTACTCGTGGAAACCTGGTTCACTTGTCAGGATCTTGACAAGGCTGCATGGAGCAGTGTGGGCTGCAGGCTCTACAAGTGAGATATGGAAGACAGATTTTAGAGCAGGATCTGTTAAATCAAACAGGAAAATTGCCAAGGACAATTTTAGTTTGATAGAATGGCATCTAGTAGGAAGTGGGGCATGTTAATTGATATAAAGGATTTGATACTTGGTAAACTGAATGTGATGTGAAAAGAAAAGCCACCCGTTATGTGGAGTGGTCTGTTTAACCTTCTGAGTGACTCTTGTGGTTTTTGAGAGTAACTTTTTGGCAGATGATTTGTTTTGTCCTGGACTTGGGAAAGTAAAACAATCTTCCACTGACCAAAAAAGTTCCAATTTAACAAGACTCAGATGGGGACAGCAGATTGTCAGCAAATTGTCAGTCAGTGGGCAAAGAGTGGAGTGTGTGTGGCAAAACTGTGGTTTTTGGATGCCTGCATGTTGCAGAAGAGAAGATGTTAAATGATAATACTGTCCAAAGCTGATGAATTTTCTTGGAGAACAAGATAACTTCAAGAGCACAATCAGTTGCCCAAGGGCTTGTTTAAACACAACTGCAACTTTTGCCTCACTAACTTTAAAAATTCTCATCAGGGTTAAACTGGAAAAGCAACATTTGGGCTAGTAAAGGATACCAGATACGTTCACAATATTGAAAATTATGCTCTTATCAAGACTTAGGAGAAATGTAGTCTTTTTGAAAGTACAGAACACGCAAAATACTTCTATGTATTTGAAGCCAAAGGCAATATTTCAAAACGTAAGTCCCTTGACAAGTTTCATTGGGTTTGCTAATAGCTGATCAGGGATTAAGATTTTTTTTTTCTTCTTAAATATACTGTAAATTTAAAGCTTTACCAAAGGTTTTTTTTTTTCCTTACCCAGCTCAAACCAGAAAAGTAAACCCAATCTTAATATATGTTATTAAATGCCATTTGGCCTCAGTGTTACAGTCTAGCCAAGGTGGTTTATATAAATTAATTTCATCTCTCTCTCATCTGGTGCTTTCCTAACTTGCTCATCATAAAAATATCAGTGAAGTAGGAATGTCAAAAATTACGTACCTTTAATTCTTTGTTAATTAGTCCAATTCCATCAAGTCCTAGGTTTTACAGCTCCTGTATGGCAAATGGATTTGTTTTCTTTTCTACCTGCTAATCCACATGCAGATGGAGACAGGTGCAGTTTTGTTTCTGTGCAATTTTGGTACTGACTGGTTATTTAAAGGAGCTTTTAAAAAACGGGAGAAGCAAAACTGATGCACAGAAACCAGGAGGGAATTCAGTTGTATGATGGTATTTGCAAGTCTGTTTAGGAAGTTCAAGCCTAAGGTTATCTTTTCTAGTCCATACATTTCCCAAGATTACAAACACAAGGCTGAAGTTGCTCATTTTTACCTCTGTTTGCAAACTGGCTGCGGCAAATTGCAATCCACTTCAATAAATATGCTCATTGCTGTTGATTTAAATAAATACTTGCAAAAGAAGGAGGTCAAAATCTGAGTTTTTCTGAGCAGCTAGAGTACAAATGGATCTTGGTTTGTACCATCTGGTGGTGCATTCAGTAGTTCAGCAGTTCAGGACTACTCAACATTTTGATATTCACACCGCCTGTAATGACAAGAAGTCTGAGTGTTGTTGCTGTGTCCTGAATGGGTGACTATCACTTACATCAAGTTTTTTTGGCACAAAATGTTAAATAGGAAGATTGTTACAACATTAGGTA
This sequence comes from Edolisoma coerulescens, assembly GCA_013397115.1. Taxonomy (NCBI): domain Eukaryota; kingdom Metazoa; phylum Chordata; class Aves; order Passeriformes; family Campephagidae; genus Edolisoma; species Edolisoma coerulescens. The sequence continues at coordinate 726,776 of VWZW01003324.1, forward strand.
ACCTTGCCACTGACTTTCTTTTCAAACTGAAAAATAGCTTTTACTCCAATTGCAGCAAAAGCTGCTCACCTTATTGATGGATGCATCCAGTCAACAGCTGGGGAATGATACAGTGAAGGACCATTCAAATGATTTAGCTGATAGATGAGCACTGACCTGAAATTTATGGCTGACAGAAAAAGGACTGACCAGGCTCTGAGACAGCCAGGATTTAAGTTCATGGTTTGTCTGGTTTCATCATTGCAGGATGTCAATCTGCCACTCATGTTCTGTGTATTTTGAAATATTTGGGCTTGATCACATCCTGTGCCATTGGAACTGCAGAGATCATATGTCTTAAATATAGTCTTACTTTATTTATTATGTAGACACCGTTTCTCCTCAGCAAGGGCTTCTCTTCAGAGTCTTTAACTTGATATCGACTTAGGTTTACCTAAGTTTTTACAGATTAGCAAATATGAAAAAAGTTCCTTACATAGTATGTATCCAAAGTAAGTAACCAAGGTTAAAATGGAATATTGCCCTTGTAAAGAATAATAATATACAAAGAAAGGAATTATAATTTACAAAGAAAGGAATTGTAGAGGGTCTGGAAGTTAAGCTACCCATAAATTTCCTTGCCCCAAGACCCATCCTGCAGACTCCTTATTTATTAAACAATCAATATATATTTCAAACTATGCTATTTGCTCAACTCAGCAGATTTTCTTTTACCCTTTCCTAAGGTCACAAACTCAGCGAAACTGAACCTTTAGTGGAGCTGAGCAAGTTCACTGTTGGTGTTCATTCAACCTTAATTTAAGGATGGATGTGAAATTATTAGCTGGTTTCATATCTGCTGCCAGGCAGATGGCATCAGATGTCTGTGTGCGCAGGGAACCAACTCCCCTCGCTGTGCCACGACGATTTGAGCAGCTGACACGGAAAAACAGTGTCTGTAGGCAGTGCGTGCACAAATGAGGAGTGCAAAGCTTTTTAAAACTTGCTTGTGCACCCAGCAGCTAACTATGAATAATGATTTGCCAGGCTAAACATTAATATGCTCCTCACCTCCTGATGAAACGCCTGATGAGGCTTTGCCAGCCAGGCAGTTGTCAATCAAATGGGGATGTGTCAGTCCCCTTTGCTTCTCAGAACAGGCTGATCCTCTGCTGTTGCTGAATTAACATCTCTGATATATGTTTCCACAGAAGTATTTTCCTCTTGAATTTTGTTTAGCTGCCCTTTCTCAGGTACCTTGCTCTTGCATCCCGAAATGTTTTTATCCATTGTATCGATTGTCTCAAAAAATCCATTATTACCAGGGAGATCTCAACAGCGTTCCAGCTGAAGCCGACAAGCAGATGATGGATTGTTCTCATTAAACACTGATACTCATATTTTAAACAGTGCCCCAAACTTTCAAGGATTCTAAGTAGGATTCAAACTTAGAAGAGTGGAAAACTGGAAAGATTAAAGCTTGCCATGGCCCATAACTATGGCCAGGTAATGACTAAGTCATGAATCCTTCACCAGTGTTTATGAAGGTTTTGGGGTTCCTTGCCTTCTGCTGTTCCATAAAGGGACGGTCTCAGATCCCTTTATTGTTGTGTAAAGTGAGGTTTTCATATATAACAACAGTTATATATGAAATATATAATATACATTATTATATTGTATATTATATTATATTATATATATATATTGCAAGTTTAAACCTTCTAGTCAGGTTTATATTTGCAACTTGCCTCCTGTTGTGAATTAAATTCTCTTATTAGCTGGGTGTTTTAATGTTACATTGGAGTCTTAGCATAAATATATTCTTAATAATCGACAGTAATTTCTTTAGCATTGGTCAGGAGACTTAAATCATTATTTTTATAGAAGAGGGAAAAGTGGTTCTAACCCTGAATGTAGTTTTACATGAAGCAGTTAAACTAGAACTCTGACTACACACGACAGTGCTGGGAACTGGATCATGCTCTTATCAAGCACCCTGGTTTCTACTGAAAAAATGTCAGCATTACATCTGGCATCAGATTTTTCATTTTCTTTTTTAACCTGATGGCTTTGCAAAGGCCTAATATTTTTAAATTTTTATTGTCCCATGGTGATCTGATACCACTTCCTCGCATTTTGTTGCTGCACTATTCCTGAGGCATTTTGCTAAACCACTGTAGCTGGACTGTGGACAGAGCAAGTTTTAATGAATGTTAATTTTAGACACAATGCCAAAAGAGGAAAAGCAAAAAAAGCAATTTTCTCTCAGTCTTTGAAAGGAAATCCACTAACTGGGACTTTCTCCTTCCTGGTTTACTGCTAAATTTAGATCTGTGTAAGTCATTATGGAACAGTTCTGTTTCAAAAAGCAGACACTCAGTGCCACTTGCTTGCCAAAGGGGCAAACAAGGCTGCTGACGTGGAACAGGAGAGTCTGTGTCTCAGCTGAACATTTGCAGTGGCACATGCCACGGTCCTGAAGAGGAAAAGACCCTGCAAGCCCTGCAGGGCTGCCAAGGTGTGGGTGTTTCAGTGGAGGGATCACCATCTGCACACAGGCATCTCTGTGTGCCTGGAGAGCACCTGGGGCAGTGTGGGTACAAACACATCCTGATACTCTGTCTAATGGAGGGATTGACGGCTCAGTGCTTAGAACCCAGAAAAATCTCTGACTTTACCCTCTTGAACACACCCTGTGAAAGATTTTTCATCTGTGGGCCATTACCTGCCAGGCCCGACACTGTGACATCCCTCTTTTCTCCCCTCAGATCTGTTTTCCTCTTAAAAGGACACGAGGGAAAGGGTTTTGGGGATGTGCTTGAAATGCCACACTCCATAAAGGCATCATGCTTCGATAATTTTTCTCCCAGCACCTTTTTCAAGCGAGTGGAGATCAGGCTCCTGTGAGAGAGCCCGTGATTCATCACCAGGCGTCCCTCAGCAGGCAGCCCAGCCACGACACCAAGCAAATAACAGCTTGCCACCTCTTCACAGGCAGAGTCACCTTGGAGGATCTGTGCTACCTTTATTTTTCTCCCTCAGAAATGCTGTTTCGTGTACCTAAGTTATATATTTTCTTTTTTTTTTTTTTCTCCCTGAATGACTAGCAAGCTGCAATTTGGTTTTGCTTACACAGCTGTCAAAAATGGAAATGGTTTGGATGCAAATTTTAACCTTAAATTGACTTGAAACAAGATGAAGCTGAACAAAAGAGAATCAGCAAATGCACAAAAAGAAACAGAGTCTCTTTTTTTTATAGGTGACTACCTTATTATTATATGTGATAAAGTATGTCATTTATTCAGACTACTTATATATTAGTATTACACAATTTACTCAGAGTAGCCACATATGAGTAAATGCTAACTTCCATTTATTTACTAAATTGTTCCTTTCCACCTGTGATTTGCATCAAACTTTATCTGAGATTTTGACTTTAATCAAGAAGGCCTAAAAATAGAATTCCAAATTTGCAATTCAAACTTACAGTTTAACAAGCATCAGACATTTTTTTGTAGGCATGATATTGCTGGGGAAAAAAAAACAAAAAAGGTTTAAAAAAGCACAGCTTTTCTAAAAAAGGGAAGTGTTATTTTTAATTAATGAGTTATCTTTCCAGGGTCCAAATTATTCTGGATTATGGGACTGCTAGTTCTCAGTCCTCATTTAGAGCCATACCTTTTGAGGAAAACTGTTCTGCCAATTTCTCAATACCTCAGAAAATTCTCTGCTTTAAATTACTCTCTGAACTGGCTTACTTTAATGAACTGACATGGGGGAAAAAAAAAAATCTACCTTCAAAGCAAGTCTGTCTGCCAAGAGGATATGGCTGGAAAAAGCTGGTTTTAACTCTTCAAACAGTTTAACCTACTCACATTAGAAACCTCTGCTTTACTGGTTCAAAAATCTATACAGGTCAACAAATACTACCTCAATTATTTTATTTAAATTTTAGAAAATGTGATAACAGATAAAGAAGCAAAGGATTTATTATTTTTTAAAATATGCTGATACATTTCTCTGATGTCAAAGAAATTATTTCATTTAAATTAAATTCAATTGAAATATTAAACAAACATTATTATATTAAAGTTAAATGATTCCTTAACCAAGCTTTCTCCAGAAACAGATCCCATGTTGCACTTTCCACATCAATATTATACCTTTGCATGTGCAGTTTCTCCCAAAAACTTCATTATTTTCAGCCCAGAGGCTTCCACTTTGGGAGAATTTTGATTCTGAAGAATGATTGATCTTCCCCATGGGAACAAATTAGTTTATTTAAAACAAAAGAAACCAACCAACCAACCAAACAGAAAAACAAACANGCTGGGAATGGTTTGTGCTGTACTCTGCAGAGATTTTGGCAATAAAACAAGGAGTCGTAGGAATTAGCAAACTCTTCATTATTATCATTCCAATGTCTCCCCAATGTGCACTTGGAAAAAAACCTCAAACACTGTGAGAAGTTCATGTGAACACACTGCTGCCTTTCCCCGAAGGTTGATAATTCATCTCTGCACATGTGAAGTACCAGAAGGCCCTAATCTCTGCTAAACTAAGGAATTTCCCTTTAAATCTTCTTTCTTTCCAGAAAAGCCTCTTGATGAAAGCACTCTGGCTAAACTGCAGGCTACATTCTTTTGCCAGCTGAGTCACTGTGGTGAGACAAGGAAGAAGGAAAAATCCTGGAGGACTTCCTCAAAGGGGAAAAATATTCAAAGTGAAAATGACAGTCAGAAAAGCAAAGTTTATGAAAAAAGAACCAACTTTCTTTGGCACCACTGACCACACAACTTTGGTTGTTTGCAAGAACAGTTTAGGACCTTTCTGAGCTCTTCTGCAAGCTTAATTTAGCAGCTTCTTTTGTAGCTAAGGTGAAGTCAAAAGAGGTCACATATATGCTGAGGAAACTCACTTGCATAAACTCTGCAGCTTTTATGCAGTGACGTCCCTTTTGGCATTCTAGCCTCGTCATCCCTGAGGGCTGCAGGACACAGGGCCATGAGTAAGCTCAAAATAAATGGAAAAATTCAATACTCTCAACCTTAAACAGTTAAAGTTCATGGCTTGTCTCCCTCCCCCTATGCTCTCTGCATAGCACAAATTAAGTTTATTTTTTTAAAATGTGGTAATCTCTTTTTTCCCCAGCTAAATATGTGAATCCCTCTCTTTGCTTTCACAGAAATGTGTTTCAAAAATGTTCTCAGTTCGTTGATCTGGAAATATTTTTTTTATTAAAAAATCCCAGCAGAGATTCCCCACCAGCATGTGAGAATTTCAGGAGACACAGAATGGTCTTAGCTATGAGCCTTTGCCACATAATTCCTGGAACGACTTCTATATATCCTCCACAATATCCTGAGACACCAAAGGATTTGCCTGGCTTTTGTTTTCTCTTTGAAGCTGTAAACTCAGGTTAAAAGATTCTTTTGCTGAATTCCGTGTGCCTTTCCCCATTCATGGGAATGGGGAGGAGCAGCCATGCCTGGAGATGAGCAGGATTTTGGGGCACAGTCCCTTGGCTATTTGCTGTTCAGCCTTAGGATGGACTTTGCAAGAAAAAAGCTACTTTTACCAAAAAGTTTAAAGGCAGGAGGGAGATTTAACAAGCTAAGCTCAGTAGGGCATGATAACAATAGAGCAGATGGTGGTTATCAAAGGATTTATGACAAGGTTAAGTAGCACAGTAAAGGTGTTCAGCACAAATTTCTGTGTCTTCCTCATCCCTTAGGTCTCCCCTAGCCCAGCAGCAAGCAGGCAATAGGTAGAGTATTATATCCTTCCAGAGAAATCTCACAAACCAGAAAAAATATTTAGGGTAAACCAGGAGAACAACCTAATTATCTGTAAAAACATTACTTCTCCTGTAATGAATATTGCACACATTTTTATCAGGCTCTTACTTGGTATACTTGGTTATTAATAATTTCAAGTATATCAGAAATTGAGCACTTTGGGTTTTTTGTTTGTTTGCTTCTTTTGTTTTTTGTTTGGTTTTGTTTGGTTTGGTTTGGTTTGGTTTTGGGGGGAGTTTTTTGGTTGGTTTTTTGTTTGTTTATTTGTTTTTGGGGGGTTTGGGGTGTTTTTTCTTGGGTTTGGGGGTTTTTGTTTGCTTGTTTGTTTTGGTTTTGTTGTTGTTTTGGGGGTTTTTTAAAGAATCTGTAAGATTTAAAATGACACAAAATTGTAAAGCTAGTACACTCAGGGTATGGGAACAACTTAAATCTGCAATCTTCCTTTTGGTGCTGCTGAAGCCTGAAGTGCAGTCCCTTTTCTGGTTGGGTGGTGTCACTTCATGACACTCCTCACAGCTGCACTCATTCTGCAGTATAATCAGAAATACACAAAACAATTTGGAAATCAGGGTCAATGACATCTGTTCAGGGTCTGTTATCAATTCAAAATCAAAGAAAATTTTCAATCTGCTGGGCAGAACTCAGCAGAGCTCAAACTGAGCAATCCACANATTTAAAACAAAAGAAACCAACCAACCAACCAAACAGAAAAACAAACAAAACGCCCCAAACAACAGCCTACAACTCTGTATGAATTTAGTCTATATGGAGATCAAGGTACACAAACACCATCTGAGAGATGCTGAAGATTTTATTCTAAATTCAGATGAATGTTAACACAGTAATAATAATAATAATAATAATGA
>VWZW01003324.1:733549-929244 GCA_013397115.1 Edolisoma coerulescens
CCTCAAAGGGGAAAAATATTCAAAGTGAAAATGACAGTCAGAAAAGCAAAGTTTATGAAAAAAGAACCAACTTTCTTTGGCACCACTGACCACACAACTTTGGTTGTTTGCAAGAACAGTTTAGGACCTTTCTGAGCTCTTCTGCAAGCTTAATTTAGCAGCTTCTTTTGTAGCTAAGGTGAAGTCAAAAGAGGTCACATATATGCTGAGGAAACTCACTTGCATAAACTCTGCAGCTTTTATGCAGTGACGTCCCTTTTGGCATTCTAGCCTCGTCATCCCTGAGGGCTGCAGGACACAGGGCCATGAGTAAGCTCAAAATAAATGGAAAAATTCAATACTCTCAACCTTAAACAGTTAAAGTTCATGGCTTGTCTCCCTCCCCCTATGCTCTCTGCATAGCACAAATTAAGTTTATTTTTTTAAAATGTGGTAATCTCTTTTTTCCCCAGCTAAATATGTGAATCCCTCTCTTTGCTTTCACAGAAATGTGTTTCAAAAATGTTCTCAGTTCGTTGATCTGGAAATATTTTTTTTATTAAAAAATCCCAGCAGAGATTCCCCACCAGCATGTGAGAATTTCAGGAGACACAGAATGGTCTTAGCTATGAGCCTTTGCCACATAATTCCTGGAACGACTTCTATATATCCTCCACAATATCCTGAGACACCAAAGGATTTGCCTGGCTTTTGTTTTCTCTTTGAAGCTGTAAACTCAGGTTAAAAGATTCTTTTGCTGAATTCCGTGTGCCTTTCCCCATTCATGGGAATGGGGAGGAGCAGCCATGCCTGGAGATGAGCAGGATTTTGGGGCACAGTCCCTTGGCTATTTGCTGTTCAGCCTTAGGATGGACTTTGCAAGAAAAAAGCTACTTTTACCAAAAAGTTTAAAGGCAGGAGGGAGATTTAACAAGCTAAGCTCAGTAGGGCATGATAACAATAGAGCAGATGGTGGTTATCAAAGGATTTATGACAAGGTTAAGTAGCACAGTAAAGGTGTTCAGCACAAATTTCTGTGTCTTCCTCATCCCTTAGGTCTCCCCTAGCCCAGCAGCAAGCAGGCAATAGGTAGAGTATTATATCCTTCCAGAGAAATCTCACAAACCAGAAAAAATATTTAGGGTAAACCAGGAGAACAACCTAATTATCTGTAAAAACATTACTTCTCCTGTAATGAATATTGCACACATTTTTATCAGGCTCTTACTTGGTATACTTGGTTATTAATAATTTCAAGTATATCAGAAATTGAGCACTTTGGGTTTTTTGTTTGTTTGCTTCTTTTGTTTTTTGTTTGGTTTTGTTTGGTTTGGTTTGGTTTGGTTTTGGGGGGAGTTTTTTGGTTGGTTTTTTGTTTGTTTATTTGTTTTTGGGGGGTTTGGGGTGTTTTTTCTTGGGTTTGGGGGTTTTTGTTTGCTTGTTTGTTTTGGTTTTGTTGTTGTTTTGGGGGTTTTTTAAAGAATCTGTAAGATTTAAAATGACACAAAATTGTAAAGCTAGTACACTCAGGGTATGGGAACAACTTAAATCTGCAATCTTCCTTTTGGTGCTGCTGAAGCCTGAAGTGCAGTCCCTTTTCTGGTTGGGTGGTGTCACTTCATGACACTCCTCACAGCTGCACTCATTCTGCAGTATAATCAGAAATACACAAAACAATTTGGAAATCAGGGTCAATGACATCTGTTCAGGGTCTGTTATCAATTCAAAATCAAAGAAAATTTTCAATCTGCTGGGCAGAACTCAGCAGAGCTCAAACTGAGCAATCCACAACCTCACTTCATTTCTAAAGAAATTTGATGGCTTGAAGGCTTCTGCTCTTTCCTCTCTGCAGATTCTCTTCTGGAGAATCAAACTATCCCTTTCTCCTCTCAGGGGTTTTTCTATTTCTAGCAATTCCTATTCAAATATATCTGCTTTACAAAGCTCATCTCTTTTCCCATCCCTAATTTTTGACCGAATATTAGGAAAGGTACAGAGCTATGATTCTCTAATTTTTAGATTTTGTAGCAGTAAGATACTGGTTTGTACATCCCAAAAAGCATCAAATTCAATGCTCTGAGTGGTTGGAAGTACTCAGAAAAAAGGCAGCCATGCAACCTCCTGATGGAATTTGGTGAGGTCCATGCAGCTCTCACTAAAATGTGTCTGTAGTAACTGGGAAAATTACCTCTTAAATACAAAACTGTCCAATTTTAGCACCATTTGAAGCACAGTGAACAAAAGCAGATGCATTGGATGGAAAAGCCTGGCTTTGGCAGGAAGACAAAGAGGATGGACTGATAGATCTTCACAGCTTCTTAAGTCTGTGATTCCCTGACTCAGAGGTCCATGTTGCTTAATCAATTCCATTAATTTCAGCTGAGTTGTTATGGTGTAGCAGTTTTTGTACAAAATGAAATCAAGAGATGTGTCTGTACTGCACAGCACAAAGTATGGAGGAGGAATCCACCAGCAATATAAAATTGTCACTTGAAAAATAAAATTAAAGAAAGGGAAAGCTGCTAAATTTGTAAAATTAGCAAAATGTGTCCTGTATAGCAGGTTTATACTGGAGACCATAAAACCTTTCTTTCTGCTGTCCAGCATCACTAAGTCCTGGCATTGCTCATTGGAGAGAAATTACAGTTGCAAAAATGGATATGGTAATAAGGAAACTAATTACTGACCACCCATTTCCAGGAAGGAAAATTAAGCAAGTGTATAAACAACTGTGATTTTAATACAGAATGAACTGCTATATAATGTTTCTAATATGTATATATTAGTTAATGTATAGTGGTTGAGCAAGTTTATCATTATGGCAATTGTAGTACAGTAATCTGATGTGCAATGGCTCTGTTCAGCCCCTATTTTAATTTTTAGTGGAGAACTTTACTGGGGAAAAAGATACTGGTGTTTTCCTTAAGAAATGCAGTATTTAGTCCTATAGATTTGGAGATTTCTTCAATATTCTAGACTACCTTTTTTCATTGCATATACAATAGTTCTGATCTTTGTGACCATTGACAGAACAGCTGCATTTTGCTATTTCCATAGAAAGGAAAAGATAAAGAAATCGGTTTTATCTCTGGTTTGGCTGAGAGCTGGTTTCCCAGTCTTTTTTTCCATGGAACTCTTGGTCAGGCTGTGCTGGGTCTTTTGCTCTAGTGAGTTTAGTGGCTACTGCAGGGTGGTGAGTTTCTGGGATTTGTGCTTGAAAAACATCTAGAATGCTTGCATTTTAAAAAAAACCAAACATATTATTCTGTTATAGTGATCACTATCAGGCTTAGTCACATCACTTAGACCTAATGGTATTGTCTGAGCATAGCTAAGCTGAATTGCAGGTCATAAATTCTTTGTGTGCCATAGAACTTGTTTATTGATGCCTGTATTTAAAAAAGTGGCTGAGATAAATAACCCTGTAAACATGAAAAGCAAGAAAGAAATCTTTCCTTAGATTACCAATTTTGGTGCTCTTTCTCTTAGGAAACATTTATTTCATTTGTGGTTTAAAAAAAGACTTAGATAAATAAAGCAGTGAGAAGATGAAAACCAAGAAAGCTTTCCTCGGATTACCAACTTTGCTACTCTTTTTCTTATGAGACATTTATTTCGCCCATTTGTAAATCAGGATAATGACTGAAATGTGCTTTGAATTTTTTTAAGTTGTTAAAAACATGAATTTTCACCCTCCCATTTAACCTGACACAAGAATTCCAGCTATTAAAGGATACAGATCTGTTGTGAATGTAAGTTATTTGGATATTACAAACCACCTAATAACTTTTACAATGCTTGTAAGGTGAGAATGGCATCCAATTTGAGCAGTTGTTTGGAGAAAGGTAGCGAATTTCATCTCAGTGACATAAAATACCTCAGCATGAAGGAAAAAACAGCACTAAAACTGCAAGAGAAAGAGATAAATGGAGACCTCGATCAACAGAAAAAAAGTGAATTGTCTCTCTATTTACTGCATGTGCTGTGTTTGACAACCCAGCCCGTGGAAGATGCTCTTTCTGAGGTAATCCTTTCCTAACCCTGATTAGGGAAGTGGCATATCCTGCTCTGGATGCATATATGTAATTTCATCACTGTGACAAGCACAGGCCAGACGCTTTTAGTAGGAGACATTAGAGAAATGCAAAATGAACCTACAGCTTTACACTCTTAAATCTGCTTCTATCAGGCTGCCCTGAAAAATGCAGGTGCCCTAGATTGAAGCGCTGAAGAGTTTTAAGGATCAGCGCAGGCTTTTTGTCCCAATTCCATTTAGCTGAGGTCACGATCATGCATCCTTCCCCAGTGGCTGCTGACAAAGCAGCAGCAGCCCTCTCTTAATGAGGAGCTTTGCTCCATTTCTTTCCTTTTGGTAACCACCACAGCAGATCCAGCAGATTATGTGAGTGCTCCCTTAATGTGACCTGCATTACTTTAAATGCTTGACTGGAAAAGTCTTGCTAATATTGGCTAATTTTCATTCATCAGCCTAGAGGGGAAGGGGAAGAAAGGGAGGAAGGAAATTCCCCCTTTTTCCAGAACAGGAGGCTGTACCAATCCCCAGCAAGGGGCACTTCTAGAGCCCCATTTTATATGAAAATTATTCTAAATGACAAATATCAAAGCAATGCCTGCATGCAGAAGTCAAAACTAGGTTTTCCTGGACTCTTCCCTTCTCTGCTGGTTTTAGTAACAGCTGGAAAGCTTTTGAAGATNAATTGTAGAAGAAAATAAAGAACAAAGAGGTGAAATGACCAAAGTGGCCTAAAGAGATAAAGATAGGTTTCAATATGAAATTCCCAGAATCACAGCTCAATAGATGAACCATTCCTTGTTGCAGCATTTTAAAATTTTCCTGGATGTACATATCCCCTTACTAGGCAACTACTGTGGAGTAAACAAGTGTCATTTCCATTAGCACCAAAACCAAGTGTCTAGCCCAAGGAAACATAAATGACTTGACAAAAACTATTCCCTGTGTCAGGGACAGAGTTACAGTAGGAAAGTGGACATTTCACCTTCACATAACTTGAAGCATTATTTTTGTTCACACCAAATTTCCTTAGACTGCTGTAAATTATGATTTCTCTGGAACACTTTTGAGAAACAAACAGTAATTTTTTTGAACTACTAATTTTATTTTATTCTTGTAGCTGAAAGAGTCAGTTTACATCCTCTTGCAATATTTCCAGCTTTGCTCCACTTATAACATCTTATGTTCTATAGACTTCTCACCATGTTTTTCACTGTAACAGAATGCCAGTACAATTTATGGAATTAATCTGGAAACCTATTTGTCTTTATTATGTTTTAATGTAACAGCTTTGTGTTCTGCTAGTTCCTCAATATTACTTCATTTCTGAAAGTATGAGGAAATATTTTTAAAGTACTATAGATACTTAATTGTTCATTCAGTGTGTATTATACATTAATATTTCATAGTGGACACTGATTTTTATGACAGGAATATTTTCCAAAAGATGCCTTTTCTATTTACGTTTATAACTTCTTGCAAAAGCAAACTGAAATGAAAATGAAGTGTGTATGTGAGACACAAATTTCAGTGTAAATATTTTCCTGATCTTTTCTGGTCCATGCTAAGTAGTTGAATTAATTTGCCTTCACAACATCATTTTGAACAATACTTTGGTATGAACTCAATTATTTTATCTAAACCTGTGTGCTACCATGTCCAAAATGCTTTCAATGTTTACCCAGTCTTGTACATCTTTATTCTACACTGCAATTTAAAAGATAGATTGTCCTTCTGCCTCACCCAAACAGGGCATGTTTATTATCCAGAACTTTGCAAGTTCCGGTTGTTTTTCAGAGACATTTCAGTGACACTACTATAAAGAAAAAAGGGAATAAAGGATGTGCACTCATTAACCAGTAGTCAGCTTACAAATGAAATTTCTGCCTTTTAGATTTATGTGAAAAAATAAAATTCAACACTGCAGAGGAAATGAAGAACTTGGTCTTATTTTGGCAAACATATTACTGCCTGCTCATATGAATGTGTTCGTCATTTTATGGTGTAACAAAGGAACCACTGGAGAAGTCTCCCGTGCTTACAGTTTCAGTCTGCTTTTTTCTAACTTTAGAAGTTTCATAAAGCTTGAGCTCTAAATAATAGAGAGCTGGTAAATGATTCAAAGCAGCTAAGGTAATTATTGCTCATGTGTCATAGAATTGTTAGTAGCACACAACATTAGTTGGAGTGTTACCATGTATCATAAGTGGCTAATCCCTTATACTTTTACTTTTCCTCCTCATAAACTGCTCACATGTATTTCCTCATAAACTCTATCAGCTGATAAGTAACACACCAAATATTGGCCACATTTTGTGCTCAAGTTTCATTTCCATGGAATTTGGTTTCTTATTTATCATAAAGAAAGCATAATTGTCCACATAGTGGACAGTTACATATGCAATACATATTTTTATTCCAGCAAGCGTGAAATGTTTGATTATGGGAAATCAAACACACAGACTTTGTACCAAAAATTAATAGACCCTTCTGTTTTGTTTCCTCAGGAAGTTATTTTACCTTCAAGTGCATGGGAACTCTGTGTATTTGCATGAAGTATAAGAAAAGAAGCAAAGAGAAAAATGTATCAATGTATGTGGGCAAAAATTCTTTCCTGCAGCAGAGCTGGAAGGAATTCCTCTGCAGCATTTACCTTTCAGGAGAACAGATTGGAAATGCAGTCACTGAAGTGAACAGATGGTGTCTGTAATGAGTGACACCCACCGGAGCTGTACAAGCACGGGCATCCTCATCTCCTGGCAGGCAGCTCGGGTTGGTATCCACTGACACAAGTTACAAAGTGGGACAAGGACCGAGCTGGGTTAGAGGTGGGGTGCCCAAAACTGGTCACTGCCTTTCAAACCCTTCTAAATGTGCCTTGCTTTATTGAAGTGAGGGGGAGGAGTTGGTAGGAAGTGTTGTCAATGCTTTTAATAATGATGTGACAGAAAGGTAAATGCACTAACTGGCCGCTTTCTCTCCTTTGTACATCTTTGAATCGTAAATCTTTGAATGCCCCTCCTAAACCAGCCGTGTGCAAGTTGATAAGCAGAAATTATAAATTAGCATCACTCCTTCATTCTTCTAATCAATGTCATGCTTCCAATAAACAGGAGGGCACTTAAAACCCACTGATGTTATTTGACCCATCCTCTTTACAGCTCATTTGCCTCATACTCTAAATGTCAGATTTCCATACAGAAATCAAGCAGTCTCTTTTCATGGAAACCTTCAAGACCATGCAACGAGTGAATCCAGAGAAAGTTATTCCAAGTGATAATAATGTGGAGTTTAGTTCATGCATGTCACTGAAAAAAGTGCTATTTAGCAGATATTGAAATTGAACTTAAGCAATGCAGCCATTTGAAAGTAGTTTAGGAAGGGCAACTACTGAGTGGAATTAACTTAAAAATGGATCCACTGAGGATGTTTTTAAATATATTATCTCATATCCCTCTGATATCCTGACTGATACAACAGGTTCTGATTGCTAAAGAAGATCTCCTCCCCTGTCACAAGTTCATAGGAAAACTACATCGTATTTTGATAAAATTAAGTTAATGATCACATGAAAATCTATGAAAAAAAATAAAGTATGTGCTCTGATTTCCATTACTAACACACTTCTCTGCAACTATCACATGCCTGGTTTCCCAGCCCCACAAGCAGTCTAGCAGCTTGCTGTTTCAGAAAACTCACCTGTGTCAGCAGGCAGACTCACAGCCCAGCACGAGATTAGGAGATCCTGAGGCAGGATAGAGGACAGTCCCTGTGTGTGTACATGCATCTCCTGAAGCTGTGCTGCAGTCAGGGATGAAGCTGAGTTCAGATTTACGTGCAGCAGAAACATTGACAGCACTGTATCTTGACAACACTGTTGAAAATGGAGACAGAAATATCTTTGCTGACACCTATTCTCATACTGTTGAGTGCATTCTATTTAATAAGTGCCCAGGACAAGAACCTATGGATTAAATCCTCCAGTATTCTTGGCTTTGTGGAGGTCTGACAAACTGTGTAAAATGAAATGCTACAAAATGCAACTCAATACTTAAGTCCTGGTTCCCATTTTTAAAAGCCATAAACGACTTCATACCAGACCAGTGGGATATTTCAGACATTCAGATTAATTTACTTCCATGCCGAACATCTGAAGAAGAGCTGAATTTGACACTGAGAGCTTGTATTCATGCACTTAAATAACTCTTGTCTCTATTTTGCAGAGTGATGGTATCTGCTGATTGCCAAAATAAATTGATTTATATCAGGAAAAAAGCATTGCCTGAAGCAGTGTTTATTGTAAAATACATTTCTGTAAAAACCTGCAACACTGTTCTCCTGTCTTTTCTATCCTTTAACAGTGGTATTATTACACTTCAGAAATACAATCTCTTGCTATTACTAGATTATAAACATTTTGTGCTATACAAATTATTTCATGTTATTTATTTTTGTTTGACAGAACACAAGACAATTCTCAAACTACAAAAGCTTTCAAGCTACCTGAATGAGATGCTACTTTGGAAAAAAAGTTCATTTGTATATAACCCTAATGCAAAAATGGGATTTAAGAATCATCAGTCCCTTCCCTGTTTCCTTCTCGACTTCCCGGTAGCATGAATTAAGTTTTATACAGAAATAAATCTCCTTTATTTTTTACAGTAATTGAAGAATTGAATAGGGGAAATTACAACAATGAAATCAATTACTCAAAAAAAAAAAGAAAAAGACTTGAGTAAGTTCTCATGGATATCACTTAAATATTTAACAAAACATAAATGGGTTAGTAAACATTAGAAAATGTAAGGATATATTATGCAGATCTCATCAGTAATTCAACAGTCTTTGAGGAATAAGTAGAACTACCATTTTCCAATTAAAATAACACAGTAGACCAATGCAGTGATGACATAAAGAACCAAGGCAAAGAAAAATTATTAAGGAGTTCTTAAATGTATATGATATAATAGTATCTACACAAGCTGCAGGTATGATACAGTGACCCACAGTGCTCTAGAGGCTGACAAGGAATTTGGGTAACAAGGCCCTGCTGCTGGGTGTCAAATAAATTCACAGATTAGATTTGGTGTAAAATGGTTCTTCAACAATCTGGATCATCTCAGTCCTCTGCACAAAATGGTTTTGGCTTGGTGAAATCGATGAGGAATCAAAGAATTTCCACACTGAGGTGCTCATTTCTACTTGTGGCAAGTGGTGCATAGTTAAGTGAAAATCATAAGCTCAAGGTTCATAATCCCTTAAAGCTAATTAAATATTCATCCTAAAAAAGATTCTTTACCTGTGACAAGCCTCTGGCTGAGATGGGCCCATCCAAAGGGTTTGTCCTCTTCCCTTTCCTGTCAAGCAAAAGGTTGGCATGTTAGGAATTCCTCCCTTTGGGTAAGATCTTCCTACCCACTACTTTTCTCTCCATTTCTTGTCTCTGAGATTGCCAAAAGCTGCCCTAGCAGGGATTCTGGGCTAGCAGGTATTGAATATGCCTCGCTGTTCTCCTGGCTTCCAAGGTTTTTCTGTTCCCTGTCTGTCACCTTCACCAGTGGGAGTGATGACATAACGCAGAGCTGTCCTCATGCACTGCCGCTTCCCTCCTCCCATCCCTATCCTGATTAACATTTGGGTTTATATATGCCACTGCAAATGAGTTCGCTGTGCTCATTAGGCTACAGTTAATCCAATGCACAGTAAATACTTCTTACAGCTTTCTTTGTTTTAATACAGGGCTTTGATTTCTTTCTTCTTTATTTCCCTCCGAACTTTTCACTGTGCACATATTGTGCTCTCCTCGGTCCAGAATTTTGAAGCACAGAGCTTTCATGTTTCATAAGAGCTTCCCGAGTTTTATTTTGAACCTTGTTGTTTTGATAGTTCTTTATTCTGTCAGCAATGACTGTAATAGGATGGCACTCAGGGGAGAGGGAGGTTTGTGCTACAAAAAAGTCAGTGTTTTTTTCTGAGATCCCTTATGCTTGGGTTGTGTCTGACTCTAAAAAGACCTGTCTAACCACACATTCTGTCAATCACCCAAAAGAGAAGATCTACATTCAGTCTTCATTCAGTCCCTAGGAGAAACAAGACAGACATCCTAACAAAATAAATATAGGAATTGGCACCCTCTTCTGCTACTTACGCCTGAAAAAGATAGAAAATCTATAGATTTAAATTGTTTTTCTTCTTCTATGGAGCTGGGCCTTCTATGTGCAATGAGATAAATGCTTACAGTTTTTCCACTGATGTATGGAGACAAACCTGAAATTGCTGTGTCCCACTATGCCTTACAAAAGGTAGAAGTGCCCCATAATGAGATCATTCTGCTCCTGTCACTAAGGAATTGGGAGTAGGTGGTAAACATAAAATTGCAAAGATTAACTTTTGTCACAAAATAGAAAATGAATGACTGGTACCCTAGAGGATGGGCAGCAAGGGTGCTTTCACTAAAAGCTGTGGTGAAGTCACTTTTGTCTTCTGTTCACTCTACACTGAGTGTAGCAGGCACAGGGATTTTATGGCATCCAGTCCTACACAGTAAATGACTTCTGCAGCCAGACCACATACAAGGCCAAGATGCTCTACAGCTTGCCATTCCATAAAATCCAAGAGATCCACTCAGTTTTTTGTGCTTTAGCCCCGAGAAATTAGGACTTTATTGTGTTGCCTCCATACACGTGCAGAGCACCTCTTTCTTCCTAAAACACAGGTCATTTAGCAAACATGAATTATTAGTTAATGTATCATCAAAATCAAATTTAACCATATATACAATTGCTCTCCCATGGCAGAAAAAAGAGTAACATTCCCCAGGTGGCTACAGCTGACCCAAATCCATCCAGGATCTGAGTGACTTCAAATTAACTGTGTGGATCAACTCCAGCTTCCTAAATGCCTGAGCTGAGAAAGGCTGAAATAAGGTGAGTGAAGAAACTGGAGAAAGGATGTGGCTGAAGGTTGCAGACTGAGGGGAAAGGATGTGGTTGGCTTAGTAAACTTTTTTAAAGCTGCCTCAAAGTGGAGTCACTGTTACAGGAACCAACAAAAAGCACAGCAGATCATATTCCCACCATCATTTTCTGTGCACTGAGCAGGTAATACCTATTTTTGAAATGATCTCTGAATGGGATTATAGTTACCAGAGGACACTGGGAAGTTATTGCTTTGGTCGTGTTTGGCTGGGGCTGCTTTTTCCTTTATTCTTTCTGGAGAGTCTCACAGGTTTATTCTGTAAAACTGCTCTCCTTTATGGCCTTCCAGGGGAGGAATGGAGTCTTCTGCTTATTGTCTTTCTGTCTGAACCTCTCTTCTTGAAGATTTCTCTCAATGAAAAGCGTATCAATAGCTGTCATATTATTTCTATATCTAATTAATTTTGGGCCTGTAGTTATGAATCCATGTTTTCTCCCTAGAAGATAAGTGGCAAAATCACTGAGCTAGCAAAACAGCCAGGAGCTGAAAGGGAGTGGAAAACAAACAAACAAACAAATACAAACCAAATTTTAATTGCGATAGCAGTGATCTGTAGGTTAAAAAGAAGAAATAAAGTGTACACTTTCAAACAGTATGTTGGAATCAAAACCTCTGGACTGTCATATATGGAGATTGTGTTGCTCAGCAATGGGGTCAGCAAATCATCCCAGTTTATCTTCAATATGTAAACTGAATTGGATAAAATTTCATTGTCTTTGAAACAGATGGTGGCTTCCATTCATTTCAGACCATAAGCACAGGGTTAAGAGGCTAACCTTTTGAAATTCAGAGGATGCTAAATATTTTCTGCAGGGAGTGATGGATGTTTATGTGTTGATTTTCTGGGGTTTTTTCAGTTTACATATTGGCAAGTTTCAGAACACAAAATAAAGACACATTGTATATTTAGCCACACTTGTTTTAGCCCCTGGCTCTCTGTGTACATGAGCCCCATTTAAGGCATTAAATCATTTTTCTTAGCCGCTCCCTCCTCCAGAACTTCAGGCCTGCTTTAACAGTGCTGCTAATCCCTGCCTCCTGTAAAAACAGCATCTCCCAGGGAAATTTGAATTATGGGAAGCAAATACTGCTGCTTGGCAAACTGTGCAGAGACACAGAGTGATTTTTAAAATGATTACTGGTGATATCAAGTGTTGAATAACTGCACTGCTTATCACCTAAATTACTTTTAGGTCCTCCTCCAGGTCATTCACAAAGTCTAAATCTAATACTGCTTTGTCTTTTTATGTCTCAAACCTGTAACTTCAAGAATGTTGTGCTTTGATTGGTCTAATCTGTTCTGCCTAGTGAAAGAAACAGCTTTATCATAGGAGGTGATCTTCTTAAAAAGCAAGGCAATGTTTTGGTTCTTAGACGTTCATGCCACCTTCAAACCCAAATGTCGTGATGGGCTTGCAATTAGACTGTCCAAACTCTCTAATTCTCAAAATTTTGAGTTCCCAGACATGACCTTCATCAAGTTGCATGTAAATGGAACACAGTTTGTGTATTACTCATATCAAACATGCACAAGTTTTCTGCTTGTTAGAGATATAATACCCCACATACCTTTCTGTTCCAGTGGAGGTCACTCAATCAGCTCTGTTTGGTCACACTTTGAACTGAAAGAAATCACATTTCTTCAGACAAAGGCTTTCTCCAATATTTTTACATTTTGAAGTGGTGGGTTCCTCTGAGTTTATTATCTTTTCACTATTTATGGTTGTTTACTTCTCCTTACCTTTTAAGAGCAACCAGAAGAGAGCTGTTCTACTTTTGATTGCAGTTAGTGCCTCAAACAATGGCACTATCAGGTTCTCACAGAAGGCACCAACCAGGCATTTTTTCTGTGTTGAAGTTAGTTATTAGCAGAAGTTTTTTTATCTTTTTTTTGGTTGTTTTAAGCAGCAGAGAGAGATGGAGACAGAAACACTGCAAAACAGCAAAAGGCCATCTTGCCCTCAAAGGTGACCTTCACGTGTAGACTGGATGGGTAATTTGGCTGCACAATATTGGGAAATTTTCCATTGTACTTGCAAGTTCCCTAAGCAAGGCTAGTCTGCAGATCTGCAGTGTTTTATTGGTAAAAGGGATTAATAATCAGATTTGATCTCAGAATGGGACATGATTTTTTGTGGGCATTACACAATGCTGCAGTACCATGCAAATAAAAGCTGGCAAAGAGTAGGGGACTCTGGGCCTGGCCGTGGGACCTCACACTCTTCAGGGTGTTTCAGGTCTGATACATTCCTTCCACTACAGTGAGAAAATCCTGTGGGGAAAGAGGAGGGGGAAAAAGAAAAAAAAAAGGTGAAAGGGATGTTTCAGGCAAGGGGGGTAGGTGTGACTGCAAAGATCTGTAGGTAATTCAGACCTCTCAGGGTAAATTAATCTGCTTTCCCTGGGGTGTGGTGTGTAGATCCTTCTTGCCCTTCAGCTAAAGATGCAGCACCAGGTGTCCAGTGCTGGTAAGACCATCACCATTAGCCATAATGTGTAGAGAACACAGATTGACTCAATTATACACAAGTTTTGGCACCAATTCAGTGACTTGTGTGCCATGTGCAAACAATGAAGATGTCTGAATGCTCCACTGTGAGATGATTGTGCTACCTCCTTGCCTACACATAAAGTATAGACTTTATATAAGGATCATGGTTATTAAAGGTGGACTATCAATAATTAGAGAGTGAAGTGACCACTGGGCCCAGTGATTAAAAGTTCCTTTTCTGTAAACTAAGAATTACAGTCTCTGATTTGTATGACAGCCATGCATGTTATTCTCTGTCATTTACCCAAATACACTTTTAAAATAATCACCCTTTTCATAAGCATGTAAGGGTACACAAATTTTAACTCAAATTGCTGTAATTACATCTAATCTAGTCAAATTCATTTTTATTAAAGTTCACACTGTGAGACTAATGAACCTAAAGCACTGAAATTATTCTCATTACACACAGTTAGATCTATTTACTGAATCTGCATTGTTTCATGCCCAGAAGGTGAAAGTAAAAACCCACACCACCAAGATGCAAAACACATCTTCTCAATCATTTCCCCTACATGAAAGAGTTTAAACCAGCTGTGCTCTGAGAGACAGGGGGATGTAAGAAATGTTTCTCTCACTAGGTTTTAGTATGAAAGAATGGTTGACTGATGAAGAGTGGTTTAAAGGATAATGAAACTAGAAGGAGAAAAGTCAGCTGCTGGTGATGGGCAGGGAGATGATACAGAGAGCTGACACGCTTACGGAATTGATGTTTCCAGAAGCTGAAGAAAAGATACAGCCATTCTAGCTGACACACAACTGTCCTTTCAGATTATTTCCCAAAACCCTGTAGGCAGGGAATTATCTTCTAAAAATCACTCACAAGGTCACTCTCCCCCTGTTCATCCAATGCCCCCTTCAAGCATGTGCTCCCGTGTCATGTGCAAATAACTGGCCAACAAGCAACAAAGAGTCTGAGGGAGCTGCACAGGTGATGCACATGCAGCAAGGAAAATGAGTATATTTCCATCTGTACCAGCCTTCACAACAAAGTAAGCCTGTACTTTGAAGGGCTGATGGATATATTACTAAGCAAAGAAAAATAAAATCACAATTCTTTTTCCAGCACATGAGTTTCATCATGATCCCTTTGCTCAAAAGCCCAAGTAAACAGATCTTCCTATGTGATTGTGAAGAAATGTCTTGAGGTTCAGGGAACTGCTTTGTTTTTCCCTCCAAAGAAAATAAAGGCAGACCAGAGTGCAGAAATGGAAATCACTGTCAAATCCCCTAAATTTAACCAGCCAGTTCCCCAAGCAGGGATTGCCTGTTCACCTCACTTCAGTTCCAGAGCTCTCTCTTGAGGGAGGAGAGAAAACAGGATGTGAAGGGCCAGAATTTCCAAACAAAATCTCCTCCACAGGTAACAAAACATATTTTGCCAGACAATCAATGAGAACTCTTTGTTTCCTGTGCTAAAGATGTTTCTGTACCTGGCAAAGAACAACCACTTCTCATTCCATCCTCTTGGTGCCTCCAATGCAATATCCAGTTTTTCCATGGCTTTACATTCATGATAAGAACTATTAAAGTAGATCATCTCCTCACCTGCCTGAAGGGAATGGCTTTTCTATATCATATTTTGGGTGGGGCAAAATACAGAACTACTTTTTTCTCCATCAACATTTTCATTGACTTTTTTTGTGGTAGTTTTTGAGTCATTTTTTGCCACTGATAATTATGGATTACCCAACACAAATCCATCAATAAAGCATTGCAGATAACTCCTCAGTAATGAAAATACATAAATTCCTCACTCAATAGGTTATGCAATCCGTTCACTGCTTAATAAAAAAACCCAGACCTGAGGTACTGGAATCTCTACAACAACGCATTTAAAGTGGAATTTGTTAATGTTGGACGAGATCCTTGACTGCAATAAATCAGGAAAGCTACCATGAATCAATGGAATGACACTGAATTGAACTAGGTGACAGTCATTCTGCATTTTTTTTAAATAAAGGCTCCTTTGCTATCATGACAATCCTTCTAAATTTATTAAACGAATTTTTTCTAAAGAAAAGTTTACATATATTTATTAAAAATGGCAAAATATTACATCTCTACTTGCAGAAAATAAAATAAGAATATTTTTTGCTTACATGGCTGTCATTATTCAGTTTCTCTCTCCCATTTGGCTAGCAATGGATAAGACAATCATGGCTCTGCTAAGCTGATCAGGTGGCCCTGTGATACACCAGACAGGGAACTCTGTCACCTGTGACTTCCTTCTAACATTCCTGCTGGATTTCCTTTCCATGGAAACTGTGGTGGAGGAGAAGAGTAGAGGGTCTGCTGCATAGTCAGACTGATTCCACACGTGGGGCTGAGAAAACTTTCAGGTTTTACAGCTTATGTGTGAGCTTTATGCTGTGCTGGAACCTTTTTCCCCCTCCGCCACTTATTGTCCTCAATGCCACCTGATTTTACTGCATCATTAATGGCCTCATTTTGGGGAATTATGTGGCAATTTTGTAGTAGACTGAACATTTTATGTGTTACACACATTCTAAAGCTGCAAAGATATAATTCCACAAAGTCCCAAAACACGTTGAAACCAATAATCTAGGATTAATGGGTGAAGGGTGAGAAAAATGGAATAATTTAGGGAAGACTCTTTAATCTCTTATGTTCTGTGATTAAACCTTAGAGAGATGTTAGGCAGAAGAAAGAGCCTGGACTGTTGTCTCTCAGCTTTTTGCCTCTAGAATGAACAGCACGGAACAAGAACCTGCCTAGGTAAGAGAAAGCAGTGCTGAATTTTTGATTTCAGCATTTTTTGCAAACATCCTGGTTTCAGATCTAATATACACACCCCAAAATGTATCAGGGCATACACAGCATAAAAAATTAACATCCTGCTTTCTTTTTTTTTCCCTCTGTGTTCAGAGGGCTACGAAATTGTCTCGTGTATATGTGCTTTCAATTAAAATTTCCAATTTCCAGGCCCAGTGCTTTTTTCTCCACTAGTACAAGAGACAGCCAAAAGCAGGGAGAAAAGCCTCCATGGAGTTGGACCTCTGTACTCATTATGAGCTGGTTAGCAAGCACCTGCTATTCACCAGCTTAGAAAACAATTTGAAATTCAAGTAAGTCTCAGCAAGGACCTAAAAGAGAACATCAGGCAGCCAGCCAGCCAGCCAGTTTCATATGCCTCATCTTTCAAAGATTTTTGCTCTGATGCTCTCCCTCAGCACCACACACCAATTTTTTTTCCTGCTTTTCTTTCTATATTTGAAGTGGAAATATGTCACTGTTTTAAATGGCTCCTAACTGGAGATTTTAATGCCCTGTAATGATAAAAATTATTTAGCAAGATATGACTTTGGAATACAAGAACATGTTAATATAGAAAGCCAAGCTAAATTTTCTCTTCCAAAGAGCAAAGTCTTAGTGAAAAATCTGCTTGGGCCAAATTAGGTTGAAAACCTGGCACGTGATAGAAAAAATCTGAGCACATAATTTCCAGCTTTTCTCAGGTATTTACTGTGGTAACAATGTGAAATTAACTTCAATTGTGGAGCAATTTGAGAGGGGCTTTATGATGAGGCTGATCCATTCAGCATTTCTGACTTAGACTGTTTTAGAAGCACTATTGAGGCCTTGTGACATCCCCAGATGCATAAAGCCAAATTTTTCAGGCTCAGCTGAGCCTTTCAGCATTCCTAGGGGTGAAATGCACACAGTTTCAAACCTTCGGACCTCTCACCCTAAACTAAGTGATCTGATTTGCACCTGGAAGCAGGAAGATGGATTTCTGTTGGTGGTATTTGCTTTTCACGCCTTTAAATTTGGCTTAGATATCCTCCGGTTAGGGATGGTTTGAAATGTTTAATTTTTAACTCAGAGTTTGCCTGCTATAGGGCTTTGTTGGCTCTAGAGTCATAAAGAATAGGAATCCATTCAACTTTTTCTATAGCTGATTTACCTAAATGTTGCTACTCCTCAATCCTTTTGGGCAGCCTCCACTTTTTGGCTTTGACCTTATTCTACCACCGAAGAATTGAATGTACGGTTCTGGTCTGGTGAAACACAGAGATCAAATTAAATGAGACGGGTAACAGCAACTATGTGAATATCCATTAAATAGCAGGTCTAAGGAAATATAATGAAAACACACACAAGAAGAAAAAAAACATTCTGATACTAGTTTTATGTGTAGATGGAAAGGCAGTGGAAAGTTTTGACTTCATATGTGTACTGATGTGATAAATTAAACTGGTCAGGGTAGCTCCAGGGAGCAAACAATATTTTTCCTTGAGGGTATATAGATTGTCATATTTTCATTCCAAAATGCTAATACTTTGCTACTCCTTCAGCATTCTGTATGTGGTATTAACTGCAATTCATTGCAGGCAAAAAAAAAAAAGTGTTTATTTGTTTTATTCAAAAAAAGCATAGTGCACTCTTTAATGTGTGCAGAAAATTAAATCCTGTGTCTATATCTGAAGAGGCACAGGACTGAACCTCCTTATTGACTGACCTACTGGAGCTACTCCAAATAATCTGCATTTTTCAGGCTTTGCATTCCCTTCCTTGCTATTAGGACAGCAGATAACAAGTACAACCACGCAGTAGGGCTGCACTTGTCATGTGTGTGGTGCAGGGTTTCAGGAGGGGACAAATGTAGATACAAACCAGAAAGTAATTATTTTTTCAATCTTCTAAATTAGAGTTTGTGGTCTCAGGGTGCAGGGTTTACTTTAGGGTTTTACTGACACGTCTGTGCTGTGTTCATCCACACAAGACAAAAACAACTGCCAGATGTGAGGATGGCAGAGAATTACAACTCCTTGTCAGTTTGGGAGCAAACTTTTACCCTCCTGGGTAGGTACTGTCCTTTTCTGCTTTTTAGGGACATTCAGGATGGTTTCATTAATGTGCTCTCCCAGGAACACAGAGGAATCATCATCCTTCCTCTTTTCCTGAGGCACATGGCATTTGAAACTTTGGTCTTTTACTACACATGGAGTGGCTGTTTGGGTGTTTGGAAGAGTTCTGTGACTTGCTGGGTGCCATTGTGCATGAAGTTGATCCTGAATTTTGTAATTATATAAAAATATATATATATATATATTCTGGTTGGCAGTGTATGCAGGAGACAGGACTCAACGATCCAAGGAATAGTTTCCAATCCTATATTCTCCAGCATCCAGAAGTACAAAACAGCTGGTAGATGAAGAATGGTATTTATCTGGACAAAAGCAGTCCTGCACACTGCAGGTGAGTGCCTTTATTTTAGCCAACCGCTTTAAGATCCCATGAGCCAACATGAAGAGGCACTTCTGAGGTCCAGTTCCACTCACTAATCTAAAGTTTAGAGGTAAAAACCTCAGATGTGTCACACCACAAAGTCAGGACATTCACTTTAAAAGAATTTAAAGACTCTCTGGGTCAGGTGGCAACAGCTACGTCATGAGGTTGGATGACATTATTTCAACCAGTGATACTTGGATGGAAAATTAATAAAAAATGTCAAAAAACTCCTTTGCTGTTCACTGGCAAGGCACCAATTAAAAGGCTTCATCCAGTTTTTTGACGTTATGCTTCAGGGAAGGTGTGGACTGATTAAAAAAAGTCCACAGATGAGTGAGAAATATTAAAGTTCTTGAAAGCCAAGAACTACACAGAAGCGCTAATGAAGGCTAAATACGGGTTAAATTTAAAAGGCCAGGGAAAGGGAAGTAGGAGAAAATAGACATTAATACTTCTCAAGTGTATGAAAAGTTCTTAAAGAGGCTGTGGATACAAGAAGAAAGATGGATTTACCTTGCTGCAAAGAGGGAATGAAGAAAGATGAAGGCTCGACCACAGCTTTTTGCCCACAGTGCAGCAAAAAGAAGCAGCTCCAGGGGATCAGTTTTCCCCAGGGCTTCTTGGTGTTGAAAGTAGGGAGCTCAGCTGTGTCAAATCTCTGATTATTTCAATATCTCCTGGCAGAGGAGGGGGGGTAGATAAAAGTGTGCCCATCCTTGCTCTGTTGTCCCACCTCTCCCAGCCCCATCTCTCACCCTGTGCTGTCTCCATGCTGCTGAGACACGTTCCCTCCTGCTGCAGCAACAGACAAAATTTTGGCCCATGAATACAAACAGGAATCGTGCTCAGGACTCTGTGAGAGCCCAGCAGAGGCTCTGCCACACCAGGAAAACAGAAGCACGTAGGGCCCCATGTGTTAATAGGTGACTAGAAGTGCTCTGCATTCTACCTAAATCAACGTTTTGCCCGTTTCTCACCGTAATCTCAAGGAATGATGAAACAACTCCCTTCCTCTGCTGTTTCTCAGGCTTTTCTGGTGCCACAGCAACTGCTTATGTTGAATATTTAACCACCTTACTGTTACAGATCCCGATTTACTGATGTTCTGACAACTTCCCTTTATCTCCCACCCTATCATCACTCAAGGTGTAGGACACTCAAGAAGAAGTGTGGGGAAAAAAGTCAGTCAGCATGCATTGTGAGCCCACAGAAGTGCAGAATGAAAGAGGAGGGAAAACATGCAAATAACTACATTTGACTTCTTGCTGCTGACACACAATCCAGAGTGAAAACAGCCAGAAGCTCCCTAAACTCAATGAGAAAAGATGTGTGAGGTCTGTGGCTGATTAACTGAAAGGGAGGTGTTTAGTGAGGCCTTTAGCTAGTTGACCTTAGTTTGTGCTAACTCCTGCATATTTTAAGGCCTATTTTCAATCCTGCATTCTGGGCTTATAATTGTTTGTATTTTGAAGAGTTGGCTAAAGTTTTGTGATGAGTTTCAGCAGATATAAATTCTTTCCTTGATGCATTCCTGTTCCTTTTGCCTAAAAATTTCTTTGCAGGCAGCTTAACAAACCACACACTGGATTAAAAAACTGTTGCCTCTTTAAAATTCAAGTAAGAAGAATACTTGCAAGGAATTTTCCTTTTTTCTATTCTCACATGTACATGTGGGAAGTGGAAGCCCAAAGTAGGAGCTGTTTCTTCTTACCTGGAGAATGCCTTTAAGGGAAAGGACCTCCAGCCCATGTTTTTTGAAGTCAGCAATGAAATATCTCAGTTTTGCTTTCTCTGGCTGCAGTACTGACATAAATTTCCAGTTTCTGAATTCTTCTTCCCATCTGGTTCAGGAATGTCTTCTATAGCTCTTCTTCATTGTCTTAAGATTAAAAAGGAAAGTAGCATTTTTAAAATTCATACAGAATAATGAATGAGAAAAGCTTCTTGTCATTCATTTTAAAGAAGATTGAGATGGTTATAGCACATAATTACTTAATTTAATGAATTAATTACTTTTCAAATTGATTTCTAATTTCCTACCAAAAAAAAAAAAAGAAGTTCCCATGGTTATTAATGGAATGGCAATAATTAACAGTACCTACAAATTAAAACTACCCATGCTGTATTGCATAATTTGAGGAGCTGGATTATAAATTTGTTGTGTTCTTTGCATGGATATGGAAATTAGTTTGAATAAACCTCAAACCACTCATTCCTTTCTATTGATTCTATCAGTTTACAACAGCAGTTTATGCTGTCTCCTGCCCTGAGCTTCAGCATTCTCCCTGCTGCCACTCTGGAAAAAGAGCTGTGGGTAGCACAACACATCTGGTGACACCAACAGTGATGAGAAGAGCAAGGAAAAACATTAGCTCTCAGTGAGGTCAGAAAAGATTGCTGGAAATATTCAGGGATCACAGTGATGCATTGTCAAAGCTGTCTTAATTCCCTCTGTCAAAGCACAGCCATCATATTGAGGATTGTTTTGTTGGAGAGATGTCAGATACCTCAGGACACTGCCTGACTTTATGAAATCTAAAATTTGCACTTTGGGGAAGCAGTAACATCTTCACTTAATGCTAGTGATTCAGGGGCAGCTAGTTGTCTGATTATGTTGCTTTGTAATAGTACGTGTTCGATACTGAGAGTACATTTATTGGACTTAGAATCTGAAGTCCAGACAAAAAGTGTTTATTTGTTTTGTTTTGGATTTGGATTTTTTTTTCTCTCAGGCAGGATCCTATGCCAATGGCAAGTTGGGTGCTCTGCAAGACACGACTGTTTCTGTTTCTTCAGGCAGCACCAAGCTTTGTTTCAGCATCCTTACAGTTCTACAGCTCTGTGTCACCTCTCCAGCTTCTCTCTGTGTGAAGACCCAACTCCTCCCACTGGCTGACTTTATCTTACTCATCTTATTTGTGTGCTGGTGTCATTTCCTGCCAGCTGAATTAAAGGTTTGAGCCCTGTCAAACCATAACATCCAACAAGTCTAGGCTCCCCAAAAATCCTATTCCTCTTCCTGTAGTAAGACATCTTCCTCAGTGATACAAGAATCACCCCAATACCCAGAATGACATGCTAATATAACAACCTTGACTTTAAGTTGAACATGGAATTTTCTTTTAATTTTCATTGTCAAAATTTAAATTTAAAACCAAGGGGTGTCATAAGGGCTTGGACATTAAAAAATTAACTCAATATAATTACTATTTTCAAATGTCAAGAAGTTTTAAAATGATGTAAAAATGCTTATGTTTGGCAGTACTGCAGAAAACATGCAGTTTTTCCACACATCTTGATTAGAAAGCAACTCATTTGAAGCCAAAATCTCCTTTCCATTATTTTTGTTTTCTCTGACAAAAAGAGTTACTGGGTTATTTTCCTTCATTGGTATATCATATAACAACAGATCAATGAACTAAACATATTCTAATTAATCACTAATTAATCAGGGTTACTTGATTGACCACACAGTCCATTCCTTGAACAAATCAATGCAGGCATTAGAAAATATTTCAAGTTAAAGCTTTTTGTTGGACTATGGGTAGGAATTCAGAGAAAAAGAAGAAGCCACTGCACTGCAAGAACAACTGCCTTGCTCTTTGCCAGCAAATTCAATGCTTGATGTTGCAGATTTTGCTGCCTCTTGACCTCAACACACCTATTTTAGGAAAAAAGCACTTAGTCTGTAGGAAGCATTATTGTCACTTCCAGTGTTTTTCACCACAGTACCTCATTAACAGTACCTAATTAATCCACGGAAATGGAAATAGGAAATCTTTCCTGAGCTGTCAGAGAGCTCTGCTGCAGTCTTGATAGATTTCTATGTTCTTACCTCAAAATCCTGACAGCCCAAGCACAGCCACAGCTTTGAGGGCCAGCGAGACTGGACGCAGCTCTTCAGCCAGGGTCTGGCCCAGGCTCTGATTTCTGATCCCATTTTCTTTGCTCACCGTGCTGACCTGAACCAGCTCTGACATCAGCCCTAGGGCAAGATCCTGGTGTGGGACAGAAGCTCAGTCACCTTGTGACAGTGGTTTATAGGGAACCTTGGGATTGTGTTAAAAGGCAGAACCACAAGGCTGAACTCTTGCTCAGCTTCTTTTATCTCCTGCTCTGAGATAGACCACTGTGAACCAGCTCAGAGCCTACCTCTAGTTTGTGAGGGGAGAAGGTGATTTTTTTGTCACAGAGTTTCCAATTGAGGAGGAAAAGTGGTGTATAATGGAGGGGTATTTGCCCTCCTTTCAGCTTCACAGGAGTTTCTGAGACAAATTTACTCAAGTGGCAGCATTAAATCACATCACTGCATTTAAAGAAGCATAAAATTTTGAGAATGATGAGTCTCTCAGGTAAGAAGTTAAATATTCAGTCATTTTCCCTTCCTAATTGCACATGGCTCCTGTATTTACTTATTCATTAATGACTCTGAGTGCTTTTTCTGGCCTCTTCCATAAACAAATGAGTTGCTTTTTTACAAACTATTTATGCATTTTGAAAAACTAGGAAAATGCATTTTAGAAGTAACCATGGACTAAAGAGCAAACAAAGTGTGTAGCTAAGAATGCTGTTTGGCTTGCAGATTTGTAAAGTCTCTGAGAAATAAAAGGTGACAAAACCATTTTGCTTCTCTGCCTTCCTGTGTTAGATTCTGGGTCCCTTTGGAGGCTCCTGACTTCCAAAGCACAGTATGAAACTCCTCGTTTCAATTTCCTGTAGTCAAGAGAGAGTTCCTGTGCTTATTCTTTCACTGTCCTGGTATTGAGAAGTGCAGAAGAGCCTCAGCCAAGCTCACACTCCCAGGAATGACCGGGAATTTTCAGCTTTCTTGGTGTCTGGATCATTTCCCAAAGACGGATTGCATCCCTTCTTTTGAAAAGGAGAATGCCCATGGAAAGTGCACATCCAAGGGGGTGGATGTGGGGCAGGCAAAGGACAAGAGAAATGTACATTCTTTACACTAAAATGTTATAGTAGCTGCTGAAACTATGTAGGCTTTTTTAGGTCCCGTTTCAAAGTGTGGATACAGAATGATTTAAACATGGTCAGGATTCAAATAAATGCTTATTTGCCACAAAAGTTGGATATCTTAAGAAATTTGAGGCACAATCTCAGTGATTTTTATACTGGTTGAGGAAAAAACTTCTGTTTCTTTGCCATACAAATGTAGAAGTTTTATGGAATATCTTATAGAAAAGATGTGTGTGTGTGTATTGTGTGTACTATCTGCAGCTCTTAGGGAACTGTCTGAATTACTTTAATTCAGCTATTTCAGGCACTTTGTTAATGCTGCATGAAAAAGATTTCTGCAGTTCCAAGACATTGGGTAGACAGATAACCCTGTGCCTCAGAAGGAGGAGAAATCATTGTTTATGACTCTCTGAATCTTCAAGAATCTCTGAATCTGTCAGTCATCTACCAGGTTACATCAGGGAAACAGCATTTGTAAGAGAAGCTTAAAACAAGGGCTTGTCAGTGATTAATTATCAAAGTGCAGATTGTTAGGCTGGATTTCTAATAACTGCAATTTGAATCCATCTGTCTGACAAAGTTTGTCCTATCATTAAGTTCTTTCTAAAAATGATGATCTTCAGAATGCAGATAAAGTGATGAGCTGATGGGATGGGAGGAAAGCAGAGTGTAATGAAGGGTTTGAGTGCCTCCTCAGCAAATTCTCTGAGCACACAAAGCTGGGAGGAGTGGTTGGCACCCCAGAGAGTTCTGCAGCCCTTCAGAAGGACCTGGACAGGTTGGGGAGACGGCCAGAGAGAAATCATCTAAAATTCAACAAAGGAAAATGCAGAGCCCTGCACCTGGGGAGGAGCAACCCCAGGAACCAGCACAGGCTGGGGGCCAAACTGCTGGGAAGCAGCTCTGTGGAGAAGGACCTGGGGGTCCTGGTGGACAAGAGATTGCTCCTGAACCTCAGAATGGGTGGCTGAAATGGTCTCTTGGTCACATAAGAAAGAAAAAAGAAAAAAAAGCAGGCTTTTGAAAACTCTCAAGGTCAGGCCCTACGACATGCCCACGCTGGGACATGTTTGAGTCAGATGTCTTGAATAGGAGAGTGTTGGAAGCCTGTCAGTAGTTGTCTTCTAAATTTTTTATCCAGTGAGAGTTATAAAATCCAGAGGGAAATTTGGACTGACTTTAGGGATGACTTTGAAATCAAATCAAAATTTAGTAATTCTTAAGCAAGGTGAATGGCATTTCTGTCCTCATTGAAAATCAAAATTAAAAACCTGATTCTTAAGCCTGAACCCTGGCAATTGTCTAAATTGAAGCATTAAGGCATTTTCATTTTCTCTGTAGGGTACTTTTCCCCCTCAGAAGCAACACCCTAAGTCTTTTAGACCAGAACTAAACCAAGCATTTTAAGCATCTTCCAGTGAGTTGAAAAGCATTGATTTCAGGCGTTTTTCTCCAAGAGTAATTCCAGACAGTTGCTTTCAAAGCACTGTGAGTAGGAGTCTAGTCCAGGCTCGCTGCACTCCCAGCTGCATGTGGCACACAATGAGCTTTAGTTCCACCCATCAATAATTCTATTGAGTCTACTCCAAAAGTCTGTTGCATAATGACAGAGAGCAATACTAATCTTTGTAACAATGAAAAGTGTGCAGTGGTGTTTCAGATTTGTTTAGGTATCTAAAGAATGGATTTTTCACATGGTTAACATGAAAGTCACCTCAATGACTGTGAACCCACACTGACTATGACACTTCAAGCCACGGAGGTGTTAATGAAACACGTGTGTGTGATCATTAGCTCCTTCCTGATCATGACCCCATGCAGAAGCAAGATTTTCATACTGAATAGATAATATAATCTGCACCACATCATGCCAGTCGCAGTTTCCAGTTTCTTTCCTATTCCATCTGAGAGGTTTTACCATGGGGAAGATTAAAAAAAATCAGGGAATTACGCTATCATTCCTCCGCCCAGCTGCACTCCAGGTTTGGGGCAGCCAGCTCTCAGAGTCGGCAGAGACTCCACACTGAGGGGAAAAAAACAGCCAAATAAAAATATACAAATTAAAAACCAGCAACCCAAACATTGGGTAAGAGGAGAACAGGGTAAAATTTGAGCTCGACATGCCTGGGTGGAGCTAATGCCAGGTGGGGGTTTGGGCTACAGAGAGAGACCAAGCAAAGCTGTGACACCCTGCAAGAGCAGGACCTGCAACATCTTCACCAATATTTGTGTGGAAATGTCACTGTTCCTGGAACTCACTAGAAATGCTTTAAAAAATTCTGTCCTGACCCTCTGCTGTGTGGTACTGCTGCCAGCACAGGCTCAGTGGCTCTGTTTTTCATTCTTAATTGGGAAACTCCCTTGGGTGTCAAGTTTGCAAAACCTTTCCTCCCTATAAACCCAGCTAAAAAAATGCTTCATAATTCTCCTCTCCTGTATCACATGAAAGCAGAGCTGGAGATGCTGCTGAGTTTTATTTTGCATTGCTCTACACACAGTGAATATGCCAATGGTTTTTTTGTGACTTGTTGCATGGGCACAAGTCCTCCTGCTGCCTCTTGGAATCTTCCCCTTTTCTTTTTTTCCTTTTTAAAGCTTTCCCCCAAAGAAGCTGCCTGATTGGTACTAAAATATTTTAGGCAGCTGACAATTTAGACTGCTGTGAGCACAGGCTTCTGGCCAGCTCACAGCACAGGCAGCTGCTCCTCTACTGCTCTTTTGCTTTGTATTTTTTGCTTATTCAAAACAAAACCACAGAACAGGCTCTGGTTTTCCTGGTGGGCCACAAGGGATGACAAAAAAAGGTGCAGTGGGCACAGGCCTTTCACGGCAGAGGAACAAGAATTTCTCTGCCTCACTGATTTTTAGTAGACCCACATACAGTAAGTACAGGACACACAAGAGCAAAAGGGAGATATGGCAATATGTGAGAATCAATACCTGGAGCACTGAAAATAGAGTGGCAAAGAGTTATTTTGAACTCTTTGGGGATTTTTTTTTTTTTAACAGGGGAAATGAATAGGGAATGAGATCTGACACTGCTGGGCTGACTGTGCATTACTATTTTCCCATAATGATGTATTTTGCTCGGGAACACCCCCAAAAAAGAGTAATTTGAACAACCTGATGCTACTTGCTGTCTCTGGATTAAAGTTGTTCTTTTTTCTCTTATGGTTGGGATTTTATTAGAGTGGCCTCACACCAATTACTGTTTTCTTCCTTTCAGAAAGTGTCATATGTGATGCTTCAAAGATCCAGTGCTCATTCATATTAAAGTCACTTCAAGACTTTTACCCTGCTTTGGTAATAAATGTGATTTGGACCATCATATTTTTCTCCCTAGTGGAAAATTACAGGCAAGGTTGCAGAGATGACAGCATCTAATTTATGGAGTTCCCTTTCCAGGGTCCTTGAACCACTCCATTAATACTTATGTAAATACAAATAACTTCCAGTGTCATTGTCAGCACACCATGTTCCTATTAGCTCATGGTAAATATTTCAACCCAAAAAGTTGTTTGATAAGGTTAGGCCCTTAGATGTGCTTAATGATGCATCCATGAGCTCCACATTTGCTTAGATGCATATTCCACTGTGGGTATAAAATATTTGCTGGATTGGCACTGAAAGCATTTGCAAACTCAATGTAATTATCATGCATGTGTGTACCTGTAAATTCATGCAAATACATGCAAACATCATATAAGAATCACATGTAAACACATATGAATTTTCATAATTAATATTTAAAATAATAGTATTAATGTTAAGACACTCTTCAATAATTAATATGTTTGATCTGTGTGTTCCTGACCTATAGAAAGTTGATTTAATTGGGCCAAATTTTATTCTGTAAATTTTTATTCCAAGTATTTTATGCCAAAAAAAAAAACCTTATGGAAGAAAAACTTAAAAATAATTGGAGAGTTTTCAGGGTTATGATGGCTGAGGAGTGAAATAGTTCTGGTGGAAAAAAGACTTTTTTTTAAAATCAGGTTATTGTCATAGCTGGTCCTCCAGCGCCCATATTAGTAATGCCTCGTTCATAAAGTGAAAACCACCTTAAATATTTGCATTTCTAGTATTAGCAAGATTTGCACCTCATAATTGCAGGCAAGATGTGACAGATTTTAAACTAAATTTTAAATCAAATTTGAGCTGTGATTTGAATTTCTATTCTTTCAGGGTGACACTTGCACCCAGGGGAAGGGCCAACATCAACCATAGGAAATGTCACTCTCAGTCCTGCTCAGAACCTTTTGTAACAGAATCAGACACTCCCATTGTGACTGATCCTACACATGAAGTGATAACTGAATGGCAAGGAGCATAAACTTTTTTAAAATTACTCCCAATTTCACTCACCTGGTTGCCACTGAAGGCTGTGATGAAGCCTTGAGTCGACTGCAGCCTCTAATGCCATCTCAAATGCTGCCAGAATATTTGTTTGCAACAGAAAGTCTCTTGAAAGAAACTCTTCTGGCACTTTACAGAGCAAATTAAACTACTTATCTCTAAAAGCATTCCATTTAGCATGAAATAAAAATAAATCTTTTAAAAAAAAAATCAACAATAAGAATCTGTTTTAGGAGAAAGTAAGTGGTGAAGGCTTGGGAAGACACATAAAGATACTTCAACAAGTCCTATTGGAAGAAAACTTGTTCATGCATTAGGAACGTGATTTATTAACATTTTATTTCTAAAATTCAAACTGTGACACTTCAGGATGTTCCCTGAGGATATATGTAATGTTATGATCAGTTTTTAAAGCTGATGATTTCCACTCACTCTGACAAATAATTCCGCTTTGCTTTTCTTTTCTTTTTTTTTTNTTTTTTTTTTGTATTGCAATAATAGCTCTCTCTATAAGTTCTCCAGAATCCATCTCAAAAGAGATGATTGTATCCTATGAGCCATGAAAAGTTGATATGGGAAAAAAGAGATACAGGAGAAGGTGTTTTATTTTTTATATTGGCTTGGGATTTTTTTAATAAAGAGGATCACTTATTTCCCAGTATATCAAGGATGAAAATGTGCTCACAGAAAGATGACTCTATAAGTAGAAATTTTTACTTTAGGTTTCAACACTGCTATTTCCTTTTAATCTAAAAATTTGCCTTACATTAGGCCAGGAGCCAGGAAAAAAAAGTCTGATTTTTATCTTGCTAATGCTTTTCTCACAGGCTGTAGGTTAATAAAGATTATAGTGATGGCAGAACTGCACAGCACCAGTAACAAGAGATATCACTTGCCATGCACTGCCATGGTTTCACTATGGAGGAAGCCAATATTGTATGTAAAATAAGCCATTTTGATTTAAATTAAATAATTAATTTAAGTAATTAAAATTTAACCGTTAATTATTGAATTATAGATCTCTTTTAAATGCATAATATTTATAATATTATAATATTATACAAGTATCTATAATACTTTTCCCATGAAATAAAGCATCAATAAGAGTGGTGAAACTGCTCTGTTGCCAGGCCTGCCTCAGTGTAATTCTGTTTTTATTTCCAGCCTACTCATTTGCAAGGCAGAGAGGGAAGGAATGCAGTCATGTTCAAATGTCAGCACAGCAATACGCTGGTGACCCAGCACAGGGTAGGATTAAATTTCATGCTTCCCTGAATTGCAAATAATGTACAGAGCTATCACGCCACTGGTTTATTTCCTATTAAATTAGCAGGCATTTGACCCAGAAATTTGCCATTTAGCACGTGGAAAAATAAATTCCTTCATTACAGGATCTCATAGGGGATTTTTTTTTCTTTTGCATTTATCCCAGACAATTAAATTATGCAGAAAGTTGTAAGTTTTAAATGGAGAGTTTTATTGTACTTGTTGTATCTGAGACTTTTCCATTGCAGGACTCACACTGCACATTGTAGGTGCATTATATACACACGGAAATGAAATTGCAGTGATCTACTTTGGAGTAGGTTTAAACAAGCTTTTTTCCTTTTCCCCCTAAAAAATCAAACTAATCAAACAAAAAAAATGGATATTTTATGAAGACAAACACCATCTTACTACAATTGCAAACTCAGTAGTCTAAGTTGGTCAGACTAGCACGGGGATAAGTTTACAAAATTTAGTGATTTGTGTAAAAATCCTCAGCTTACATTTTGTTCAAGTATCCATAAGCACATAAGTATCCATAAGCACAGAGCTATGTCTAACACATGACTCAAATGTATAAAGTTCCAAGAGGTTGTGGAATTCTCCCCAGAGCTTCCCTTTTGTATGGCAAGATCAACAACATTTAGGTCACCCTTGAGACACCTGATGCTGTTTTGCTCTTAAATATCTCAAAGGGTGGAGACTCAACATTTTCCCTAGGCAAGCTATTCCGTTTTTTCCATTATTTTTACCACTGGAAAGAATTTTGTTCTTTCTTCTGAATGCCTGAATCTCCCTTGTCACCATTTACCTTTGTTCTGCCTCCCAGGACTATGGAGAAGGCTCTTTTGTCTCCTTTCTAATAGCATATTTTACCAGTAGAAAACAAAAATGAATGGTCTGATGTCTCAGAAGTGCAGGAAGTCCCAACCATCCATGCTTCTCACTGGAGTCAGGGGAGTCTGAAAGTGCCTCTGCTGTCTACCTCAGGCAGCTTTATTGGATGGCCTAATTAGAACTTTGGACTTTAAAAATTAAAAAAGTTCATCCAAACCGCTCCTGTGCAGTGGCATAAACCTGCTAACTAACACCCTGAAAGTTTCAAAGCGTTCTTTAGTAGCTGTTTCGCTCATCAACAAGATGAGTCCCTAAAAGCACCCTGAAACACAGAAAGACTACAGAGATGCTTTTAAAAATCCTCACAGAGCTCTCATTCCCAAAGGAAGTAAACTAGGGGAGAAGAAAGTTGCCAAAGCTTTGCTGGTAGTATAAAAACCTGAGAATGGCCATAGGTCTGTGCAAGGATCAGTCCAAAGCAGCATCTTGGTTGTGTCCAGCAGCCAGTGCAGCACAGCTGTTTAAAGCTGTGATCTAAAATGACCCATGATGAATTTTTGAAATTTAAAATGCAAAAACAAACACCCTTTTTTCTTCTTTATTTAACACAGAACAGCAAAGACCAGGAAAGGAATCCACTCACTTCAGGTCAACGGAAAAACAACCAGCAAGCATTAAAACTCCCACAATCACTGCTGTCCCATTGCCTTTTACCTTTCAACATGGACAAAATTCCTCATGGGTCTGTTTGTCCCAACACTCTGAGGCAAATGATGATTTTAATTAAGCCTCCCTTCTGTGTGCTCTGAGTGCTCACACGTCTGCCAAGCATCAAGAAAGCTCCCACTTGCTTTGAGCACCCTTTAAATCAAAGGTGAGTAACATGATGAGTGTGTGAGAGGTTTTATTTTTATGCTATTTTTGCTTCATGTCAGGCTTGGAAGCAAATTCACACTCCCAAGGGTGTCTCAGGAGGAGTTAGAGGAAGAAAACAAAATACCTACTGTGTTTTAGTGGCAATATCCAGGACAAACAGAGTTAAGTGAGACATGCCAGTAGTAAAACATGTCACAAATATGTGTTAGAGGAGTGGCCACTGCAGGAAGTGCCAGGAGGGTTAATATCTCTGCCACTTTCCCCTTGGCTGCACCTTGTCACCAGTGTCATCCTGAGAGTACCTTGGAAGTCACTGGGAGCTGCAAATTCAATTAGAGCAATACTTTACAACAAGATTATATTTTTGTAGGCTGGAGTACTGTAAACATTTTATTCCACCATAAAACATTTTAAAATTAAGTAATCAAGGCTCAAAACTCTAAAATACATGCCTTCTGCATGTATTTAATTACATGTGGTGTAACACATTAAAATTTAGGAGGCAGAAGGGAAGGGTGCCTGCCTGCAGCAATTACATGTGGGATAAAAGCAGTTTAATACCACTCAAATTTCACATCAATGACTTTGTAAAAATTCATGGAAAACTGCTGGAGCAAGTAGTTATTACTGCTCTTACAGTGCAACATTAAACAGTGGTCAAGGAAAAGAAGCTTTTGACATAAAAATAAGCTGTATAATATGGGCCAACAGGGTTTCATTCAGCTTCCTTTCACTGTAGAGTATAGGGTGATATAATGGAATCTATCGGAATTGGCTATCATTTATTAGCAGGCAAGTGTCCCCAAAAAAAAAAAAATTGAAATTTATAGTAGGCTAAGTCAAATAATACATGCTTTCTTAGTGCTTCTAATGGTTTGTCATGCTGGTGGTGGTTTGTGTTCTCTGCAGAAACTAGATTAATGTGTTAGAGGATACAGAGGAACACTGAATTAACTCTGAATTTGTGGGTTGAACTTTACCTGCATGCAGGACAACTGATCACACCACATTTGCCAGGCCAAGACTGCAAGAAGACTTCTCCAACAAGCACAAATTCATAGCAGAAAGGACAGAAGCTGCATGGAAGCTCTGACCAACGCAACAAAGAAATGGCAAATCTGCCAAAAAAGACGGTTCAGCCTTCACTTGTGACCTGACAAAAAAAGCTCATCGTGGCAAACTGTTCTGCTGATGGGGCCAGAGTGGGCAAAGTGTAAGTCTGTAATGAAGGTAAGGACTGGCAGTGATGGTGGAGCTCCTCAGCTTCATGCCACCCCACTTTGATGAATCCAAAATAAAATAGACACTTCCAGTATTCAACAGAGGGATAAAACTTTGCTGCTCCCAGAGCACAGGCACTCCATCAGCGCTCCTGTTTCCTGGAAGCAGCAGCCTCACTTAACACAGTGTAATTGCACAGTATAAAACCACGGCTGGGCCTCCAGTGGAGTAACCTGAGAACAATTTTATTCCAGAACCAGTAACATGAGAATAATTCTTCCAGCTCTGTCTTGTGTTAATGGTTGTAGGTCACAGTGGTGTGGGTGCTCAGCTACGGCTGCTTTGTGGGCCAACATAGTCCAACAAGAGCACCAGGATGGAACGAGATTTCCAGGAAAAAATTTCCATAATTTACACTGTTCCCCTCTCCTCCCTTTTGCCTCTTCTTCAAGTGCTTTGAAGAAAGTAAAGAGGATGTACTTGCTGTCACCTAAGGGGTTTTTGATGCTGTCCATTTTTCTCTGCTGCACAGAACACATTTTCAGGTGGTATTGGAGGGTCTCTTAAGCAGGGCTCCAACAGAAAGACTCCATTTTACACACATTTTCTCCCTTTTCTTGAAGCATGTGGCTGCAGGTTCTGCAAAGGCCAAAACTGCTCTGAAAATGGTATTTTGTGGCAGCTTAAGCTACAGTTCTTTTCAAAACTGAAAAAAAAAAATGCCAAAGAATATCTGATTTGCAGTTATCAAGATGCCAAGGTCAATTTGAGCTGGAGAGCGCCAAGTTTCAATCCCATGTATTCTCCAAATCGCTGTTAAGTCATGAGGCAGAAACACTTTGCTTGTAATAGGGGCAGGATTAGCTTTTAACTCACCTGTTCCAGATCCTCATTGCGTCCTGCAGGTTAGAAGCCAGATTTTCCACAAAATGCCAGCCTAATATTCTCTTTTATATGCAGCACTTTTTCAGCACTCTTGCTGTTGTTTGGTGCAGATAGTTTAGCACTCAACACCACAGCAATATAAGAACAAATTTCATCAAAGAGCAAAGCTCCTCTGGTAAGGCTCTTCCTGAGCTATGTGTTCCTAAGATCACAAATCCTAATTTGGCTCCCCGTGGTGCCTGAGAACGGCTTTCTAGAAAGATACAGCATTACCTTTCTTCAGGCTCTTTCCAAACCCCACCTTTGTTTCATCACGCAGCGTGAACATCAGTTCTCATACAATTAGGACATCACCTGGAAAACATTTAGGCTTAACCTGCAGATCAATGATGAAGTTCTCAACCCCTGCTGTGTTCTCAAGAGCACGCGAACATTGGCTGGCTCTGGTGTGACGTGGTCAGAAAATATAAATTCAGATAGTTGCTACCAAAGAATTTTTTCCAAACCCTGTCTGAATTTATTCTGCCTTCAATGCACAAAACACAGTCTCAGGAAAGAATAACAGAGTATAAGAATGGCAGCATTTATAGCAGATCTGGACTGAAACAAATTTGAGGCTAACAGGTGAAAGAACGGATGGAGATGGAATATGATATTGGTTCCCCTATATGTTTTATTTCCCTACAGTAGAATTTGCATTCAAACTATGTTAGATATCTCCCTGAAAAGATTACACTGTGGAGGACAAATAACTAATTTAAGATAAATGAATCACACTGTGAGGTATGTCTTTTAAGATCTCGCTCTAACAAATAAATGTGCTACAATCAGCTCTCTACTTAATTCTTAATAGACAGCAAGAATTCCATATTGGAATCAAATATTTGACTCAATTTTTACTGCTGTCAAAAAACATAAAACAACTTTCCACAGACTCTTCTGAAATAAAAACCAACAGTAGAAGAAAGTTTACTGTATTTTTCAGTGGCATGAAGAAATAGCGCGTGTTTCTTCATGGGAATTGTGAAATGCAAATGCCTTTATATGCCTGTTTTTTAATAAATCATGTGTGACCAGATAGGTACTTGCAAATGCTGGGACTCTGTTTATCAGACAGGAAGTTCAAATCAATGGCAATTCGGATTCAGATACAATTTTATTTTGGTGTGTGCATTTAAGAATAGACAAACATGATTTTTACCTCTAGAAAATTGGTTGAATGTGTACATCCTATCAGCTGCTGCTGTGTTATGCAATTATAAAAATCCAACAATTAAATACATCCAAAAATGTTATTCAGGACTGGAGATACAGGATGCTGCTTCAGGATTATAACAAGAGGACATTTGAGAAAGAGTATACACAGCACTGTAAAACTTCCAAAATAAGGGACCCTTTCAGTCATTTGGCAAATCTTGATTGTTTGTGTGCGGATAAAGACCCAAATTCACAAAAAAAAAAAAAAATTCACTGCACCTGATTTATCTCACAATATCCAGCAGTGCAGAAAGCTCAGAAAAAAAGGAGGAGCATCAGCTGCTCTTTTAGTATGCTTTCATTATTTTCCCTTCATCACTGCAGCCTTGTCTTCAGGAACTGAAAGCAGAGAAAATACATTTCTTGTTATACCTCTTGAGGAATGCTCAGTTAATTTTCACCAGGACCCACCAACCAGGAGTGGATAGGGTGGACCAGCCTCTCTCAATCTTACTTCAAAGCAGGATGTTTGCACAATGCTCTCGACATGGTAGAGAATTCCTTTTATTTCTTGAGCATTGAAGTATTGGCATTTGTCACCTTGAAATACACTTTTATCATTGCTCAGTATAGAAGAAAAGGTTTTATTTTTACTCCTGCAAAGGCAACAACTCTTAATATAATAGGATGCATAAACAACATGGAAATCCTCCCTCCCTTTTAAACATATGGTTCTCGTGGTTGTCCAGAAATATGGATTTTGGAAGTGGCAGAACTGCAGAAGCTTGATTACAAAGCAGGAATAATGTGGATTATTCAGCATCCTGTAGCACATTACACAGGTATTTTTTCGAAAGCATAAAATCCTGGGGAAAATCCCAGGAAAAGGCAGGCTTGGGAAACCTCAGTAAAGCTCACCATGTAGGACAAGTGGATCATACTGGGTACAATGCATCTGTGGGCAAATTTGCCTTCATAATGGCAGGGAGCTCTTCTGAAAGCATAATTGGGACCTGAGAGATGCAATAAGCCTTGCACTGCTGCTGCACACAGGGACCAGTTCTGCTCATCGTGCACAGCTTGATCACGGGAGTGTGGAGAGGAACTTCTTTGTAGCTTAATATGAATCTCCCGGCAAATCTGAAGCAGCAAAATGCTATTTTCTCTTTAATGGGAGGCAGTTCAAAGAAATGGCTCAGAAAACAGACAAAGCAGCTCACCTGGAGAAAGGCATTTGCTGTCCTTGCTGCAGCACCAGATCACAGGCGAGCAAAACTGCAGTGACTTTCTGCACCTCTTACTGACCTCTTAAATGCACCCTGAGACTTAAAAATAGATCCCAATAGAAAGGGGGTTTGCACTGTGGTTTCCACCTTAGAAGGCACAGTTGGACTAAAGGGTTTGGAATATATCTCAGTGTGCTAATTAAATTTAAATGTGCTCGGAGAAGGGGACAGGATCACACAG
This sequence comes from Edolisoma coerulescens, assembly GCA_013397115.1. Classification (NCBI taxonomy): domain Eukaryota; kingdom Metazoa; phylum Chordata; class Aves; order Passeriformes; family Campephagidae; genus Edolisoma; species Edolisoma coerulescens. The sequence goes on from VWZW01003324.1 coordinate 769,423, forward strand.
AAATCTGCGCTCCTGTGCTTTCATGGGTGGATTTTTTTTGTTTATCTTCCACATTCCACTATTCAGCATGTTTTATTATACATAAATTATATGTATAGTCCTATAAGTGATCCTAGTACGAAGGCTATTTGATCATTCCTTCTCTGCGTATTTAATTCACTCACAAAATGATGGCATGGAAAAAAATGAGGGAAAAAAACTTTCCTGGCTTCACTAGAATCCAGAACCTAATTTTATGACATCTGTAACAAACACAGAAATTTGGGGCATGAGAAGGACGGAAAGTTATGAGAAAGTAAAAGAAATTTCTCGTACAAGGAAGCAGAACTTAATAAAGCTTAAAACATCCCACTGAAATACACAGTTGCTACAGGGAAAATCTCCTTAGGTCAGATGGTTTAAATCAAATCAAGATCAGAAGTTTTATTGATTTATTAACAGCTCATAAATAACTGGCAATCTGTTACCTGGATATTCAGGATCTATACCAGCAGTAGAAGAGATTCAGCATAACACTGGACCCTTGCAAAGTGTTAATGAGCACTTGCAGATGCTCCACACCTTCCCATGCCACCTCCAAGGCACACAAACCCCGAAGCCCTCCCCAGATGCCCGGCCTCAAACACACCCCACATTGTTTTGTGGCTTCTCAAGTTGGCTCCAGATGTTTTCCAAAGTTTCTTTTTAATTCTCAGTTACTCTTTATTCAAGCTGATGGTCATATTCCTCAGTTTCTCCACCAGGTTTGGGCAGCTTTTGGGGTGTTTAAGTCCCTGGGTTTATGATCCCTTTTCTAGGTTTGCAGCTCGTGTTCTCCAGGCCATCTGATCAAAAGGAGGGGTAGGGCAGGGTGGGCACTGCAGCTCTCCCCTCAGGTGTTCCAAAGAGAGGAAATGACAAATTTTCAGGAGCAGCATGACACCTTTTAGCCCCTGGAAGATAATTTTGACATTACAATCCAGCTCAGCTCAGCTCAGCAGCAGCACCTCAGCTTTCCATTTGTGTCAATCAAAGGCCCTCTTGAACAGGCAAACTCTTTACAATTAGGCTCAAGCAACTGTCTCAAAAGCCAGAGCGTGCCACGTTGTGTAATTTGTTCTGTAAAGCATTTTCTGTGCACCAGAATGAGCAGCAATCCTGAGAGCTTTAAATATATAACCTGATATAAAGGCAGCTACAAACATGTTTGTCATTTACATTGTGGTAACAAAAATATGAGTTAAATTGGAGCTGTGAAAAAAGTGAATGAGTGCATGACACAAATTATTGCTTTTACAATTAGATTTTGAATCTTCTATTATGTCTATCCCTCAAAAATAGAGCATTTTTAAAATTACTTTGGTGGGGAAGGAAATGTATGCAGTTTATTTATGAAAGGATTTTTTACACTAGTCACCTGATACTGTAATAGTCAAAACATCCTACCTAGATACATTTCTCCCTAAGTATTGTATTTTTGTTAAAAATTTGGATTGTGCTGAAATTTATTGTAAAATCCCTCACAATATTCATTGTTTATGTCTCAAAATAATGGTTCAAAGTCAAGTTCATTAGGCCAAATTGTAGGTTGGGATTTTTTTAAGATTTAGTTGACTCTATAATTTTTATAAATTTCAGGTTTTAAGAAAAATGATGTAAAGCATTATAAATTTTAATGTAACCATATGACAAATTTCACAAAATTCACATTAAAAATAGAGATGCTGGGAGGTTTGGCCCTCATTCTCTTGAAGCTGCATGCTCGGGTTCAGCCAGACATTCACCATAATTAAAGAATAAAGCAGAATAGCTGAGATTGGGCACTTTTTTCCTCACACCTCATTTATGACACACTGTCAGTCACGCAACAAAACCAATGTACTGGCTTTTCTGCCCACATGGAAGTGGTTATAGCATCATGACCTAAATATTCTCAAAAGCTCTAGTAATATTTAGTTCTACTTTATCCTGACTCTTTTCAAGGTGTCATGGGCTGATACACTCTTGCTTCAAACCCAAGAGAATAAAACAGTTAAGTGATAGGTAATTAATTATTGGGGAACCAGAGCATTCCTTCACTGTATTTATCTTTGCTCTCACTAATTTTTATTAAAGTGTTATTTTTCTCCTATAAAACAGCCAGAAAGAGTGGGTCATGCCTGGAATTCAGGCTTATACATTTGGTAAAAGGAGAAAAAGCTACAAATAGGAGCTTGCTTCTATCCACATTAATATTTATGCATGCACTTAATTCCCCTCACCTGAGTGCAATTAAGGACTTGCATATGCCTTTGCAGAACTGGGGCCAAAATAATTACAGTTTATACAAGACTGTGACAGGGAAATATTTCATTACCACAATTAATCCTTTGGAGCATTACAAAATGGCCAATTTCTCAGAATAAAGCAGAATATTTGTTGCTAATCAAAGGTAAAGTTTATGTAATGGTAATAGATGACATTTAATAGCACTGGAATATATAATATTTAACAGCTCCATAATCCAGGGTAATTTTTATTTCACTAATGTTTATTGCAAAAGGGAGAGAAAGAATGAGAAAACCTTCCCTTACGGTATCAGAGACACTTGGGTTACATTTTTACATTAGGTGGCACTAATTCCCTATTAACTGGAATTAATGTAATATGTGAAAACCACTTTAATTCCATGGTGTTAATGTGTAACTTTAGAGCTGTTACACTTTACAAACCATAAAGTACAGCACTAAATGCAGGCTTGTCTGCTCCTTACACAAGTTCTAACGACCTTCAGGTGTTCTTCAGCACCAAACAAGTCAGATCACGTTTTGAGATGCTGGACAATTTCAGAACCCTGGACGAGTCCCAGATATCCCTTTCGTGTTCCTGTCAGCTGCCCTCATAAGGAGTTGGTGTTAAATCAGATAATTAAGCAGTCTTCAGGGGGATAGCCAGTAGAAAACTATCGCCAAGAGAACTGAGCATTTGCATTCGATTAGGAAAGAACATTTTTTTTAGGAACCAAAATTTCCTATTAATTAAAAGATAAAAAACGAGGCAGAGAAAAAAATGGCACACGAACAGCAGCTCAGATGTAAAACCTCGGCATGATTTACCACATATTTCACAGTTTAGTGTCCAAGTCCCTTTTTCAGTCCAGCACAGACCCTGCCAAGCCCAGTCCCAGAGATGTCACGCTGTGGGGGGAGGAAGGGAGAAGCAAGACACAATTGTTTAAAAAGATGCAGGAAGAGATGCACACACGTGATGCAACACAGGCAAAATGAGCCCTCGTAGGACCAGCCCCTGACCCTGGGTACACCTTAGTGTGGCCTCCCTGGTGCCTGGAGCAGCTCAGGCCCATCGTGTTCCTGGCAAGCTCCCAGAGAAAAGCCCAGGCTGGGCACAGTGGTGAGGACTGGGCACAAAACCACTCAATTGAAATGGGGCATTGGGCTCCAAGCAGCGCAGGTTTGAGCACAAACACCACTTTTTCCATGTAAGGATTTCTGTAAAAGAACTGTGATTGAAAAGACCCCTATTTGTATCTGTTCATCCACAAAGTTTTAAGGAATTCAATCGTGTCACAGACTCTCTGCTCTTCCCAGTTGGAATTCCTACACACACATAGGCAGTGCTGCTGTTCCACCATGCCCAGAACACAGGAGGACCGGAGACTGAGCTTTCTAACCCCGTTCCTAAAGCGTGCCACCTGCCCAGGGTTCAGAGAAGTCGGCTGGGCCCACCATTTCCCAGTTACATTTCCATTATCCTCCTTGCACCATCCACGGCCTTCCCGCTCCCAGCTCCGCGGCGTTCTGCCCCAGCGCGCGGTGTTTGCCATCGGTAACTGCCAGGTCAATCCCTCGGGAGAGCCACACGTCCTCCTTGCCAGCACCAATCAGTGACACAGCAGCGGGGGCAGCTTTTCCAAGGAAAGCCTTTTAATAGAGTCATGAAGCAGCAGTGAGAAGTCTCCAGAAGGAGCAGGGCGTTATCAGTTGATACAAATCGGAGGAAACGGCTTTTCTGGAAGGTGGAAGTACATCTCAGAGAACGTGCAAAATTATTAGAAGTTAAAAGAAGAATTATGAAGGAAAGAAAATGTGGACCTTTCTTTTTATTAAGATCCATGCAAATATAATCCTAAAAAAATTAGAAAAAAAAATAAATGTCTTTATTTAATTTCAACATTTAAAATTGTGTGTGGTTAATTTATTGTTAGATTAACTATAATTTTGCTCAGTTTTACAGAGCAAAGCCTAGCTCCATGCTGGAGGTTGTAGTTGAACCACACAGATATGTTCCACAGGATGAATTTTTCTTTTCTCTTAAGATCTTAATAATTTTCTCACCAGTCACCTATGCAATTTCAAAGAATATTTATTTTGCTGATGGGTAGACATCTGACCAGATCTTCTAATAACATATTGTAAACTCTTTAGGTGACAACCACATTTACAGAGTCAGAAGCTCTGTTTTATAGTCACAGTGATTTCCATCTTAAACTTCCTCTAACCAGAAAGAAAATTACCTAGCATTATTTACAAAAAATATAAAGTATGTTCAACTGTTTTCCAAGAATTTCCTGGTGATCCGTGAAAATTTTCTGGTAAAATTAGTAGTAAGACATTATATAACCATGATAGTATCAGCAGGATCCCCTCCCAAAGACAGACTCATACAGATTTAAACAAGGTTAGCCTACAAAATTAAGGGAGTGCAATGCAGAGTGAGGAACAAAACCAAAATTATTTATGAAGTGCTTGGAGACTGAAAATAAGTAAGGTAAGATAAACAAAATATGGTATAACCAGTTCTACCTATGAAGTTGCCTTTATAGGCTTGGTCAACCTAACAGTGCATTTTTGTGTGAAATTCACTAGTGTTGGGGTCTAGCGGGAGCCAAAGACCCAAATCAAAGCTTTGATTTTTTTTCTTGTTTTGTGTTTTACTACCATTTTAAGAATTAATTTAATGTCTGTACTGAAATGCCAGGGCAATAAAAGGGTGTTTTATTTTCACAGTTGGTATTTTTAAGTGAACTGTTTATTGTCATGGAAATGATTTCACATGGCTGGCCCAAGGAAAGGAAAATTTGGGGCAGGATGGGAGGGGGCTGTGACAAGATATTCTATTCACAGCTCTTTGCAAACTAGGGTTAAACCTAAGCCAAAAGCCTAGATCTGAAATTTAGGCTCTCTTTAAATCCCAGAGCTTCAAAGAATAGCCAAAAATTCCTATGTAAATCATCTTAAACTCTCCTAAGTGTATTATAGAACTCTGCTGATCCATCCAGGTGAGATCTTACCAAGAATGTGAGAAAGGCACTGAACTCTGAGCTGCCTGTAGCTGCTGAGCCAAGCAAGAATTTCAGCAGTGGAACATTCCCAGCCTCACGGCTGTGGGAGCACCACTTTGGAAAGTGCTGGGTGCAGTTCCTGCAGCTCTCTGTGGTGTTTAATCTGCAATAAAAAGAAAGAGGAATGGGGATTCAGCAGAGCCTTTCTGCAGCCGTGACATTAATAAATGTTTAGAATAAACTCTACAGTGTTAAAAAGTAGAAAATGTTTCAGAATCAGTGAAAAATCCACTATGTCCCTTTCAATTTTCTTGCTCTTCATTTTTGCTGGAAAGCAGAAAAGTAGATTATTGTAATGATTAAGACACTGGCCCTCGACTCACACTCAATTCCCTGCTCCCGCATGTTTTTCTCACCATTTCAGCAGCAGAAAGGGCACAGAAGTGGATGATAATGTACTGGCAGTGTGACATTAAGGAAAATTAGGTTTTTGTATAGTGGGAAAAGAGAGTATGAAAAGCACTTGTCGTGACTGGCCATTTTGCACTCACAGCTGGGGTCATATCTGGTGATCTTTCAGAACTGAACAAAGCCCTTTATAGAGAAATATTCAGCATTTCTGCGGCAACACTTCATGATTCCTGTCCTCAGGAATGAGGATCATGGAATAGCTCCTACAAGATCACTTATGCTCTAAAACACAAATTCTTAGGTCTTGATACCTGCTGAACCTCCAGAGTGCCTGGAAGAGCTGTCCTCAGCAAGTGGGGCCTGGCTGTGATTCAAAGTCTTTTCCTACGTAACTCTACCAGGAGGTGGGAGGATGGGACAGAGGAAGAACCCAGCATTGCACACACAAACCACAATATTACACTGGAATCACTGCTGCTGACCTAAAAACATAGACCCACAAGGACTCACATCGCACCCAAATTTTGTGTTGCATCTGTGCTGAAAACAAGCTGGAATTTGAATGCCATTCCAGATATGAAAATTCATTTTGCTGGGGAAGGGCCGGTATATTATTATTATTTTAATTATGAAAATAGTTAATTTAATATATTGCTCTACAAGGCAGGAAAAGCAGTTCCAGGTCCCAAGGCAAACACAGTATTTGCTTCTCTTCTGTTACCTGTTCTTTTTCCCTCCCCTTCCATGTGTCATCTCTCCCTTTTCCTATCTCTCGCCTCTCTCCTCCTTACCTGACCAAGTGCTGGAAGCTAATGAGATAAGGGAAGGTCTCTGGCCCCTCTTACTGTTGTCAGGCCACTGCAGACCTGCCCCAGTGCCCTCCTGTGCTGGCAGCCCTGATGCTTTGGGAGGGGGCTGCTGTGCTAAAAAGGTCAGTACTGCTACATTAAAATTCAGTGTCCAACTCGCCTTTAGGTGCCCAGCAGTGCTGATCTCACAGCAGCATCTGAACCAGCCTCACAAGCCAAACCCGAGCATGTCAAATCCAAGAGCCCTCTCACAGTGCCCACAGGGTAAAAAGCACAGAACCAACATCATCCCACAGTGAATGTGTTAAAATCCATGTGGGCAGAGCCATTCATTCCTCATCTTCTCCTGCTGGGGACTTCTCCTGTAGGGAACAGCAGACCTGAATATTGATTAATTCTTTGTGTTTGGAGAGGAACATCACTGAGGAGTGCAGCTTCACCTTATTACTGCTTCAGCAAATGCAGGACCCCTGCCTTTCCTGCAGGTTAGCAGTGCCAAATCAATATCCCCCTGGCACAGATCTCAGTGATAGGCTGACTAACAACTTTTTTTTTCATTATTTCTTCCTTTAATCTCTCAGAGGGATGAAAATTATATGTGTGCAACAGCCTGGACAGTATCAGCCTTGAGTCAAAACTTTCTGCTCTCTGTCCTCATTCAATGCACAAAGTTTTATTTGACTATTTGGAATTTATGTCCACATTTCAGGATAGCTCTGGTGAACTAAGCTACAGGTTAAATTTATTTTTGGAGTAATAGCAAAGAATATGGCTAAGAGCTATAAGAATATTTAAGAGCTGTGGCAGCTAAAAGATGTGCTGTGCCTCAGAAACAACAAAATATTTGGAGCCTGCACCCTCTCTTATCACAGAGTGCCCTCCACATACTGATTTAAGTGGGGACATGAGGGATTTTCACCAGGTCTCTGGGGCTCGTATGCTGAGGGCAATGGACCCATAAAAGGTGCAGCACTCATGCATTTTCAAGTGCATAAAAAATGCAGGTATATTTACTTAAAAGTATGGTGAAGGATGATATGTCTTGAATTGCTATTATATCACCAAGGAAACAGATATATTCATCATTTCCTAGAGTGTCTGCAAGGGATATACAAATGTTGGGAGGGGCATAATTTTTCTGGTTCAAATACAGATGTATCTGAGGTGGATTCATGTATGAGAGCAATTACATACTGCACACCATTTCAGGAAAAAGTGTTTTAACAGAAAAAAAAGAGGGGAAAAAAGCTGTAAAGTAATTGAAACTACAAAGGTATTGCAGGCAGGGAAAAATTAATTACCCAGTTTAGAACCTGAGCAAGGCACTTCTGATTAATAGGACTCTGGTGAAACCTGCTGTGGGAAAGTTAATCAGTGTTAGGGGCAGGATCTGGGTGTTGTGTAACCCTCTGGCAGCCCAAAATATCCTAACTGAATTTCAGGGATAAGTTGCAGCACTGATTTGGGCTATGAAGGTGGAGGGAATGACATCACCAATTAGTTATCCATAAATTCCACTTCCTACAAATGTGATGGGTGTCCCTTATCAGTGCTACTAACAAGGTAAAGGCTGATTTGGCTTGGAAATCATGATGAGATCATAACGTGAGGAGATGTGACAGCAGGTTGTCATTTTATGTATTTTTCATATGGTTTTGGCTCCTTCTTCAGTCTGTGCTCATCACTGCCAACACAACTACATCAGTTGCTGAAAGAATGAGAGTCTCTTTAGAAGGCTGGCTCCATTTCCCTTACACTGCTGTGTTGGCTCTGGAGCACCCGATATTTGTTGCATTTTAATTAGGGATATAATCTTTAAACCACATCTCAGACAAACAGTCTGGAAATACTATCCCAAAAGTGCAACTTTCCCAAAAGAAACTGATAAGAGTCTGTGTTTGTGTGTTTGTGTGCTCTAAAAAGCTTTCTGCTGAAAGAGTAGAAACCCACTTCCTACCCCAGCAAAAATGGTAATGCCACTCAGTGATTTTCTGGTTTGATGGGATTTGTCCCCTCCAAACAAGCAGGTGAAAAGAGGCAGCTCAAATGAAGTGGCAACTTGTTGGCTCTTTCTAATTAGGATAGCTCTGCTGAGATGCTGTGCTTTCTTCCAAGGCTCTGAGAGGAAGAGACTTGCAGGAAGAGCAGGGATAAAGCCTGCTTTCCCTACAGGGCATGAGCACTCAAAGCATTACCCAGGGCCAGGTAATTGCTGCCAAATACCTGTGGCCAAGGATCTCGAAAAGGAGCTGCTTTGAAAGAAAAGAAACCTTTCCATGGCTGGGTCTGAAACAGAAGTGCAGTGTCCTCCTACTGCAACAGCACAGTCTTGTGCAGCAAGTGTGCCTAAACAAAACAAACATAAAGCCCAAAACATTCACACAAAACTTCAGTTCATTTTCCGTGAAGGACATGGGAATGTACCCAGTGATGTCACGACAGAAATTTGGTAAAATATGGTAATAAATTGAGACTCTGGTAAGGATGCTAGGGCAGGATGACACAAGAGATCCAGCAGAATGAAGGAGTTCCTATGGGGTCCCAAGCTCTGGAGAGTATTGTTTTTAAAACATTACCTATCCTGCAGAAAATACAGCAAGATCATAGCCACAAGCACTTTTCACCGGAAGCTGTTTCCCAGAGCTTAAAATTTGACTCTTGTCTGGTTTAATTTCATGTCAGAGAAAGTATAGGTGGACTGTCCTAGGAAGACACAGGGCATCAGCTCTCTGGCTCAGATATTTGCAGAAAAAGCAGAGGGAAGAGCTGTATGGCCTGGAAAACGGGGGGAAAAAAAGGAATAAAATAGGCTTTGCGACAACCATGATGAATAAGCCAGCCCTCCACCCACAAGTGAGGGGCAGCGACTTCAGGGCCATCTGTGCCCAGGAGAACAACTAATTACCATGAATAAAAAGATTAATGAAGAAATAAAATAAAATAAAAAGTACAGCCCTATCAAATTCTGTATTAAAACATAAACGGCATGTGTTCCACCAGGCTTGGAGCTTAAGTCAGCAGGCTTTTATCCAGTCTACCCAATAATATCAACAAATGAGAAATACTATTTTTTCCTTCCCTATGTTATAGTTCACATTCATCTGTGGTAAATTATAGCTGGAGTAAATGAAGTAAGAAATCACCTCTCAGTCTCTCTGACATTATAAAGTACATTCAGCAGGGAGACTAACACACACAGACACACACACAAAAAAATCCTACACTCAAAAAACCACCTAAAAGCTATCCACATTTTTTTCCAAACAATATTTTGTTAGAAAAAAAATCTGTCAGCAAGATAGTGTAAGCTAAGGAAATATTTAATTAATTGCCTATTCTCTTATGAAGGCTTGGTAACAAAAACAACAAAATAATCTGAAGTATAATATATGACTTTTTCATAAATTTAGGCAAATTATTTGTGACATTCATTCATGAACTTATTCTACTAAGCTGGAAACCCCTTAGGAAAAGAAAAATGCAAACTTTCTGATTGTTGGGGCAGGAGGTTTGTCACTGTAAGCTGCCTATACTTTTCCATGAAGTATATTAAAAAACAAAATCACAAGTTGCATTGCCTAAGAATATGGGCTGCGAAAATAGACAGGAAAAACTTTAGTAGGTTACAACTTTTAGATTATAACTTTTTGCATGTATGCCAAACATATGCTGGTGTTCAACACTGAAGTCTACCAGCAACTGAAGGTGATTCTGCAGTTAAGCAGAGCTAAGCACTGAAAACCCAGGGTAAAACCGAAGATTTTTTTAAAAATCTGATAAAACCCCCTTAGAATCCAAATTTGCTGCTCTTGGGAATGGTGCACCATTGAGTCATGCAATTCTGCTCCTTTGATCTGCACCAAATAATAATGCTTTAATTAACATGGAGTACCGTTTGCTGTGTTAGATTAAGAGGTTTTTAGGCAACCTTTATTTCATCCTCCTCCCCAGCTTTGTGACATTGCTGTTTTTCTGCACAGTTTGCAACCTTGCCTTTGCAATGCTGTGTTGGTACTCCCAGATCTGAGAGGAAAGCAGAGATAGTTAAAAAAAAATAAAAAAAGAAAAAAAAAAAAGACATAGGGTCAGTAACACCAGTCAAGAGAGCGTCAGGAGAGGGTTAAGAAAAATGGTACAGATGTACATTATTCAGGTGTCTAAAAATTCGATTTCACTTGCAAAATTGCTTTAATTTTAGCTTTTAACTGAGAGCCTGTGGAACAGCCTTGGGACCAACACCAACCTTGCTTGCCAATGACCTTTTATCCTTACACAGAGGAGAAAGAGCTGCTTAATCCAGCAGCTGTTGTGATGCAACTTCAAATGCACATGAAATTTTGCCTTGCCCAGTTTATCTGTGAGTGTGAAAGAATTCCCCCTTATGCACTCTGATAAGGACACAGTGGGTTTTACATCAGTGGGCTGGAAAATATTTGCTGTGAGAGCAGTGTCCCCTTTTCTCCTTTCCTTGCAACTGGAGCATCACCTCTTTACACACCTCTTCAGGACACAGCTGCAAAGAACATTCTGCCGGTGCAACTCCCTGTCTTTGGCACAGATTTCCTCTTTCATTTCGTGAATGGAAGTTTAGGAGTGGGTGGGATGTATGGCCTTCCCACTCATGGGTGTAATTCAAGGGTATGGTCCAGAGAATGCTCCCATACAAAAGTCAGCTGCTGTTTGAAAAGCTATGCAAAATAAAATGTTGAAGAGTAAACAAACAGGAAAGGATTTAAATGCATTATGGACTCTCTGGAACAGCCATGATGTTTGTCACATGCCTGCCCTCTGAACTGAACACAGCAAGAATTAAAACTTTGGTCGGAGAAATTATCCATCTGGGAGATGCCTGAAGTATCCATTCAGTCAATAACTTGAAGGTTTGTGTGATTGACAAACTTTCCCTTCTCTACAGCACTTGAGCCCTGTCCCCGGGGCACAGTCATTCCCTTTGCACAGCCCCAGAGCCTGAGGAGAAAAATATTTGGAAAGGTCACTGCAGAGAATCCAAGCTTGAGCTGAAACTGCAGCAGCAACGACAGCCATGGACATTCACGTCTCAACTGGCAAGAAATTCCAGCTGTATTTTTAATAAAATTTCAAGAGACCCTCTTCTTTCCTGAAGGAAACTGTCTCTTCACCAATCTGTTTTTTCTCCATGGCCTCGATCTTTGACTGCAGGAAAAGATGTCCTGCCAAGCCCCTTCCCTGGGATGAGATCTCTTCCATAATTAGAGCTGCCATCACTGTGAGTTTAAAGAACAAACATAAATGTAAGAATTACAGAGGGACCTGACATTTTAGTGGACATTGAAAGTATTAAAAAATAGTAGTGACTGACTGGGTAAATTCCGTGTTTATCAGTGGGCAGACACTGGCAAATTTTGAAGTCAGCGGGAATTTCACATGCCTTAACTTTTCCCTAAAAAGTTATCATTTCTTTACTTCTGAAGGAAATTTCATATTTTTGCCATTTAATAAAAATGTTTTATTCCAAAAGCAATTTTCGTCGCTACCATATTGAACTGTAATTAAAGATTTACGATCCTATCAAAAGGTAATGCTGTAGTTAATCCTTAATAATAACACATTTCATAAAAGTTCAGCGTTACACACAAAGCTGAGCAGTTGATGCCTCCTGCAAAATATTTGCTGGATTTTCCAAGAGTCAGCAGAGTGCACTGCTGCAGCTCTCCTTCAAGTAATCTATACAATCTACACAACTGAGGAAGGAGCCCAGGAAACTCTGAATATTCCTGGCTTTTTACGACCTATACATTTATTATACATTTTCCATCTTGATTTTGCAGGATTATCACACAGATAACCCCGCTTTATTTCACACAGCTTTGTTGGGGAGATAGTGTCAGAATTATCAGATTACCACACAGTGACTGGTTTAATTGTGGAATGAATGGAATTATAGAATTCAAAATAAGAAGGAGATTTCCTCAATTCTAATATGATACATGAGCTAGGGAAAAAATCCCAACCATATCCTGTAAAAATAATATAGTTGTAACTTCAGTAAATTAAAATGAGAGAATTAAATCTATCCCAAGCCCTAGACTGAACCACAATAAGTGTTTGGTTGCCTTTCTGTTATCATATTTTACATACCATTGAATTTGTTAGAAATTCTGCGATGTGAGACAAATTATGGATGTGGCTGAAATTTGCTCTCTTTTATTTTTACACGGTTTTAAGGAAAATACCAAAACAACTGTGTGGGCCATATATGAATTCATTTTTTTGCTATGCAAAGCTCTTCTTTAGCTTCACATGATGTAGTGTTGGTTCAATTCTGCTTTAAAAACTTTTGTTGAAATTCAGCCTCAACCTCAAGCAAAGTCTAAGCCAAAAATATTCCATGTAAGTGCTTGATGCACATATTGCAGATTATTTTTAACTGCAACTGGTTATGCAAAGTTGTTTTGACCATTATTCTACAAACAACAAGCCCTGTCCTATCATGCCCTTAGGATGCAGAAAGGGAAGCAGCTGTTGCGTTTTGTTCAGCTCTAGAAAAGGTGGTACCCAAAGCCAATACTAAATTGTCATGATAACGAAATTTTTGAGCTTATTTTTATATAATATCTTTCTCAACCTTTTCCTGTGCTTCAAGACACCTCATGGACATCAAATAATTCATAAACCACTTCTCTCTCTTTGTATTTTTGCTGTAAAAGCAGTGGTCAGTGTGGCTTTTCTGTCTGCATCAGGCCCTATTGCTGCGTTTAGGGAGGTGAGGGGTTTTCTTCCTTATCTCCAAATGTAGCCAAAGCAGCCACAGGAACACGAGGAGGTTTTGCATTTTTTTTTCTCCCTTAAAAAGGCTAAAGCCATTCTCTGCATCCATCCCTTGAGGACTTTCTGCTCCCTGTTTTAGGATGAGAAAGCAGAAGAAGTGCTACCACGGTTTGTCCACCTTGGGAAACGATGATGGGAGGGATATGAGATTTTCCAGGATTACCTATAGGGAATTTTGGACTCTGCCCTCGGTGTGCATTCTATTTTATCCACACATGTACAGCAGAATGTGCAGCTTGGTTCATTTCCCTCCTGAGCCTCAGTCCAGCCCTTTTGCCCTGAGGTAAGAGAAGAGGAGAGATTGCTCCCTGGCTGTGTTTCATCTCACACAGTGGGACACAGGAGCTGAGAGTCACTTAAAAACAAATGGACGCTGCTGTAGGGGCCATACAAATAAGGTGTCTGCCTAGGAGCTCACGTGGTTGGGGTTTTTTTCCAGCTTACACTCATTATTTGCTATCACTTCAGAGCAAATGTGACGCTGAAGTGCTATCTTAATGCGGTGAGGAATGGTGCTGACAATCCCAGCATGGTATTTCCTTTACCCTCTGGAAAACGATTTCCAGAGAGATGAAGTGCTGCTCTGAAGCAAGAGGAGCTGTAGCAGGCTGCTTTTTTTGTGAGAGGGACTCTGTTCTGCACCTGCTGTGCCCAGCCAAGGCACTCAGCAGAGCTCCTCCCATTGCCCTCTGCAGGCACTTCTGGCATGGATGGACCTGCAGTAAAAACAGGCTTAGTGCAGGTCAGTCAACACCTAATTCAGTGCCAAAATAAGTATATTTTATACAGAAAAATTTGCAAATACTTCAGTCTCTCTAGTTTTCTCAGAAGCTGAATTTGTTTCCTTATCTGCAATAATTTTTCAGCCACTTTATGTTTTCTTCCTCCTTAGCTGTGGAAAGCAATGTTTTCCTTCAGAGGTTTTCAAACATTGCTTGATGATACTCCTAAGAACCATTTGGAAAGGCAAACCAGTTCTAATTAGCATTTTAACTAAAGATAATTGGTCCAGAGCAAAGGCCTGGCATGATATTTGTCAGTTTAAAGATTATTAGGCCTTCTCCAGCTCCTTAAAAATAGCCCAAAAGTTGATGCACCTATTGTGTCAAAATTGTCTCAGGATTCTGGTGGATCCTCGAATGGATAAAATGGCATCTAAAATGTGACATCTCCTGGCTTATGACACTGAACATAAGATTGGTATTAACAATTTAACTTGCAATAAATAGGAACCTTTTCATAAAGCTTTGACTCCATCTAGAACCATCTCTAAAACAAAGGCCGGAGATGTGTCTTCAGAGGGAAATACAAGAAACACTATTTCAAATTTTTTTTTTTTTCATTTTGGGTAGTTCTTCTACCTTCATTTCCATAGTGCACAAATGCTCACCTGATTCACTTGTGAAATGTTAAAATCTTAGTCCACAGGGACTAGGCTGTTGTCTCATTCCATCACAGTTTCTGACAGATTGTTGCAAGCTAGCTGTTTTTCACATAAAAGAATAATTCCCTTTGATAAATTTAAATTATTGCTCTCAATTTAATTATATGTGCTTATCTATTATTATTATTTTTTAAAAAGTATAAGTTCATTTCCTGTAAGTCCTTTGTTTTTTTCTCTTTTCTTCTGACTGGTGGCTTGATTAGATGTCTTTATACTGTTTTTAATGGAAAATTAATATCAGTATGACCAGACATGACCAGAACTGCACTCTGTGTCATGGTAGCATTAGAGTATGATATAGACAGATATAGATATCTCATATATTGATTGTTAAACTATCCTGTTTTGTGGAGGTTTTGGAAATCCTCCTCAGTCTTCTCTTTTATGCAATTTTCAAACATATCCAACACAACACTCTATTTTCCACCGCCCCTAAATGTTATGACAACGGTGTGGGTCACTTTCTGAATAGAAAATATTTGCAATAGTGAAATGTTGGCAATTGATTCCCATTTAGATCGCTTTTTATTACGTTTTTTTAAAGTTAAAATCTCTTTAAGCTGGAGATGAAGAGAGTGTTTCAAAATTCCAATCTGGTAATCATCTTGCTTCTGCAATGAAGAAAGTATCAGGCCACTCCCTTGACACCGAACACATTTAATTTAGCTGTGGACACATTTTTATTTCAATGTATCTTTAGCAAGCGAGTGAGAAAGGAAAAAAAATCCACAGTTGAAATATGAGTTTTCTAAACTCACAAAATAAAGTGACTTTATAAATCACCCAGAGCTACTGAACAAATAATGTTGGAAATGCCCTCTCAAAATTTATCAGTCCATGCTCCCTAATAAATCAGAGATTACCTGTTTTAAGTAAAAACTTCAGGCTTGCTTGTTCTGGTTGAGGTTAGGGAATGGCTGACCCCAGTTTCTCATTAGCAGCGAGTTCAGAGTTCAGGTAAAAGAATCAGCCAAAAGTCGAAATATTCACCACAGAAACTGGAGTAATTATTTTTCTGAAAAAATCATTTTCTTGAAGGGGTTTCATTTTCTGCTTTTCTGGGTTTTATTTTTTGTTGAGATTTTTTTTAACTCTTCCTCTCTCTAATCCGAGCTAGCAACTAAAACTCTCTGAAGTAAAATCAAAACAGGAAAGAAATAAGACATTTCAACAGAGATTGAACTGGAAACAGTTTTGATGACTGCACTTGAAGGAAAATTCCTTAAACCCTAGTTATATCAGCAATATTGATAAAATCTCACTAAGGATAAAAATAAAGCAAATCAGTGCTTTAATATAATAAATCCTACTTAATTATAGGATTATCAATAGTATAGACAGTATTAGCTTGTGGTCCCAGATCTCTGCCCAGGTTGAATATTAGGTGAATAATTTGATTTCCCAGGACACACACACACACAGACATCCACACCTCTGCACCTGCAATTGAGCACCGTGGATTGGATTTGAACCAATTATCCCCAAAAGCAAATGATCGATCCTCAATTCCATCAGTAATTATAATCTTGGCTAAATACGCGGAAATTCCAACAAATTTCCTCCTTGAATTCTTTCAGATTCTGACCTCTTCTTGTCCTTTAGCACCTCAAGAACTGCTGTAGATGAAAAAAAAAAAAAGTAGATAAGATTTACATAGGCAGGATTCATTTAAATGAAATTCACTGAAGTCTTTGAAATCCTTTCTGAAGCAGGTGATTAATTTGTTAACACACAGCACTGGGGATCTGTGTCCAGAAACAAAAAGCATGGCTGTCTAGGTGTGAATGTAATAGGAGAGAATCCTTATCTTCTAAATGTTGCCCATCATTTTTTAAAGACAACTCTGAGTGGCAGGTGGTTGAAAAATATTTAATTCTTAGCAAAAGTCATTTTCCCTGCATGGTCATCATATAACATCACATTCACCACATATAAGTACAGAGTTTCCATTTGAATAAAGCATTTTTTAATTAAAGGGGGAAATATTGAAATATATTAGACAAAGAACATGGAAGGCTTTATTTTTTTAATTTGTTTTTAATTTGCAAATCAGAGTGAGGTCTAAGGCAATGCTGATTTAGTGCACTGCACACATTAAAAAGCTTCATGGGCTCAGTGAGAGATATCTCACAAAAGATAAAGATTCTCCGTTCTTGGGGCAGCTTAGAAAAATCTTATTATTGATCGTTTTTAGGAAAAAGAAGACAAGAATAAATCTGCAGCAACTTCTATCTAAAATGAGTAATCACTTTACAGCTTGTCCTGAAACAAGATATTTTCAAGTTGATTCAGACTGACATGCTCTCATGTTTAATGTCCTTCCTCATCCTATTGATAAGGTGACAATATCCTTGACTGCACACATCCATCACAGCCTGAGGATGTGCTGACGAGCCGTGGGCTCTGTTTGAAATCATCGAAGCCAGTGGGAAATGTCCCTTTTATCATCGAGCTGGGGGGGGTGTAGAAATTTACTGTCTTCTTCCTTAATAAGCAAATCAATGGCCTTAAAACACCCCAAACTCCACCCAAAAATCCTGAAGCAGAGCAGTGACCCTCCTGCTGTTTCCATCCTCTGTAAACAGTGGCTCACCTGCACTTGGAGCTTCCAGTAGCACTGCTGGACCAGCACAGTCCTGTTGAAAAGAATAAGATAAATCTGTCTTTATAAACAGACCACCAGGATCTGCTTGCAGAGAGGCCAGGGATTTACAGATAGGGAAGTAACAGAAGAAACCATCGGTTCTAGAAAATGTTACTGATTGACATGGACTGGTGCTCAGCCAAAGCTGTGTTAAATTCCTGAGCTTAGAGAAAAGAAACAAAGGCTTAAGAGAATTACGAACAGCCTTTTGTTATAAAAGAGGAAAAAAAAAGGGGGTGCACGTTAGAGGGGGGCATGGAGCAGGCAGTTTGGGAATTCTGTGCCTTCCAAGTACCTCAGCCAACGGGGGAAGGAAGAGGGAGATGTGGACAGGAAATTAGGATAAAAAGGGGGCTGTGTCCCTCAACAGTTTGAGAGACCCCTTGGGAAATGCCCCATGGTCTCTCCCTTTACTCGAATAAAGTTCCAGGATTCCTCTGTTTCCTTTTTGGACATAAACCTCTGGCGCTGTGAATTTTTCCACACGCTGCCATGAAAGGGATTTTGAATGCTCAGAGATTCCTGATTTGCAGACAACGACAGGCAGAGCTTGCCTGTGATCTGAACACCTGCCTCATGCTCATTCCCTGGCACAAAAGGCCTGGAAAAAGCCCGGGAAGGGTGACACGTTTCCACAGGCAAAATCCATTTGCTGTGTCTGAGCTGACGATCTTTCTGCTTCATCCCAGGTTCTTGTTCCCACCAGAGCAGCCCTCCTGGATGAAGGGCAGGTGCAGGGCAGCCTTTCATCCCTTC
The DNA here is from genome assembly GCA_013397115.1 of Edolisoma coerulescens. NCBI lineage: Eukaryota > Metazoa > Chordata > Aves > Passeriformes > Campephagidae > Edolisoma > Edolisoma coerulescens. The sequence continues at coordinate 787,557 of VWZW01003324.1, forward strand.
TGACACCTCCATACAGCTCCACCAGATAAGAGTGGCAGGACAATCCCTGTGCTGTCAGCCCAGGCCTGATACTCCCTGGGATGGATGCATTCCCACGTGGAATCCTCCAGCACCTCTCAGAAATATCATCCATGGGAAAGACAAGAGCCATGGCAGCCTACCTCTGTTTCCAAATAACAGGGCAAATCAAAAAGATTATGTTAATATTTAATTGAGAGTAACTGGGCATCCAAAAGAGATAAAAGAGAATGAAATAGGATGCCAGGTAGAATTAATAATGTATTGGAAATAGGGAGTGAAATGAATTGCCTATGAGGAGATAGAAGCTTGAAAATAAGGTCTATAATTCTTGTTCAATAACGTTAATGAAAATTATTAACGTTGATGAAAATGGCCATCATGTCAAGCAGTTATTCCTGGATAATTATTTTTTTCTTCAGCAACCCTCCTTCCCATTTTATCTTTAAGCTTTCAAGCCTCCTGGCAGGATTGAGCCACACAGCTCAATTTCTGCCCAGCCTGTGAACTCCACGTAGGTGTCACCATGCTGCTGGGGTTATGGCACTTCATTTGGAAGCTGTTGAGACTTGATTCTGGCAGCTTTACTTCGAAATGGGTTAAACTAGAGGTGAAGAAAGTCTTTAGGGCTTTTTTTTTTAGCTGAAGACTAGACACAGTTCATAACACTGACTAATGTTAAAAACTATTTTCAAGGAGAATAACCCAGCTTTGTCATAACACAGAAAGGTGGAAGAAGAGTTTTGACCTGCATGGACTTTGCAGAGGAAGAGAAAAGCACAATATTAACTCATGCCACGTAACTTCAGTGGTTTTTGTAGCAGCAAACTACCCATAAAATAAAAATGAATACAAACTGCCCTAAATATCTCAACATCCTCGGTTTCCTTTTAATAAATATATGATGAATTTAAACTTTTTGAAATATATAATGCAATTCTCCACTGCAGACTTGATAAAATTGTATTCTCGATTTTCAGAAAAGAAAGAGACAATTTGCCAACACCGAGGACAAGATATTATTACATGATAGTAATAAAAAGGGCTTTGTTTTCTGAGGCTTGAAATACTGGACTGAACTGAGATAATCAGGTTTTCTTTAAGCTGCCCCAAGAATTGAGAATCTTTATCCTTTTTGAGCTACCTCTCACCAAGTCCATGAAGCTTTTTAATGTGTTGCTTGTTTCTCCCTTTTCTAGGGCTTGCTGCAGGTGTTTCTTCTTTCTTTTCCTTTTCCCCCTCCTGTTCACTCCAGAGCTCTTAGATCTCTGATAGTTTTTATTTGTACATATGACACTTGTGCCTAATTTCCAGTCTTGGATTTCAGAAGAGTGCAGCACCAGCTTGTACTTTCAAAATAAATACAGTGGCAGCCAGCCACTGTAATCAAATGAATATTTTTACTAGCAGGGTACATTACAATTCAGCTCTAGAACATTTACTCTCGTTGAACCTGAGAATTGGTTGGAGCTGAATATATGAAACTGTTAAAAGCCCATTTAAATAAAACATTGGCAGGGGTCCCAAGCCAAAGCCCAGGGATGTCAATGAGAGACTTTTTCTTGGCTTTAGTGCACTGCATGGCTGGCTTTAGAGAAACAGGGTTTTTTTCCAATTATATTAAAGCAGTTCTGGGATAGTCATTTACTTTTCAATAAAATCAGTCTTCCATGGCTGGTAACAAAGCTCATAGGTGAGTGCATGGCCACCCACAGGTTGTGAGAGAAAACAAAGGCCACATGTCAGGCTAATAATGAGCAAAGTAAAGTACATGTCACAATTCATTAAAGATCCATTACTTAGAAAATAAAAAAGAAGTTAAAAAAAAAGTAAAAGGATTGCATGTCAGAAAGTATTTCCAGAGTACAGATTAAAAATGGCAATTACAGAAGCTGCTTAAATGGAAATATGGGAGAAATTATGTATTTTCAATCTTCTTTCTTGTATTTGGGGAGCAGCACATTAGAAGAATTCCAAAACAGCTCTGCCTTGAGCGTTCTTCTCTTATTCCGAGTGACCTGTATTCTGCAAATTGATGTTAATGAATCATGGTATCAGAGAGTGGCTTGGGTTGGAAGGGGCCTTAAAAACCATTTCATGTTTCTTCTCTCACCATCCCCAGCACAACAGCGACAATTTCATTCCAATGCTCCTGCCATGGGCAGAGGCAAATTCCACTAGCCCAGGGTGCTCCAAGCACCATCCAACCTGGCCTTGGACATTTCCAGGGATGTCCAGAGCACCCACAGCTTCTCTGGGCAACCTGTGCCAGGGCCTCGCCAGAACTTCTTCCTAGAATCTAATTTAAATCTCTCCTCTTTTAGTTTAAAACATACTGACATTCTGGTTAAAAAACCCCACGCCAGGTTTGTGTCAAACCTGAGAATGAATCCTAATGTTCTTAAGGGTTTTGACTCATTTCTGTTGCAGAAAACATCCCTTTCTCGAGTGCAGGTTGTTAGAATTGCTGAGAGCAAACCACCCAGTGTGGATCTGTTGTGCTGACTGATTAACACAACCCATCTCCATGTACTTTATAGCCTTTTGAGAGTAGTTTGATCTGCAGAACAGACTCATTTGCTCAGGAATATAAAAATCCTTCACTTTGATATGCAAGTTAAGTCATAGATTGCTGTCCAGGCAGCCTCTGCACCCAGCAAGGTTTATAGTCAGGGTTGTGCTTCTGAAGGTCTGTTATAGTGCATGAAGAGTTGCAAATAATTATGGTACCAACTGCTTTCATTCATGTGAAAGGCACAAAAGCAAAAGTTATTGTGTTACTGCTGTCAATACAGCTTACATTGCATGTGCAGAAACAGAGGAAGCAAAAACCCCTTTGTTGGTTGTACTACAAGCCAAGGAATTTTGCATACTTCCTCATTGTCCCCCAGATGGGAGGACTGTGATAAGAATGAAAACACAGCTGGAAAGACTGTATTGGCTCAGGGTCAGTTTTTCTGACATGTACTCAATGTTTCAAACTTATCAGACAGGAAGGTGAAAGCCTTTTCATTACAGCACCTTAAAATCTTTGCAGGCAAGTTTATCCCACCCCATCAGGCTTGGCAAGTACCTGTAGCAGGTTATCTCTGTTACTGAGATAAAAACATCCCAAAGGGCCATTACTGTGAAGTTTAGAAACATCTGGACTGCAATTTGGATTATTGTAACTAATTTACAATATCATTTCACTTGTGGGGTGTATTTCACTGGAAAGGCACTATTTATGTTTTCGGGACATATTTTCAAAGCATTTTTCTAAGTATTTAATCTGTGGGTTTTTGACTGGTGTTTTGCAGCTGGAATCCTACTTATGGCTTTGAATATCACCTCTTTTCACATGTGCCCAGACCTATGGACACATGGCAGGGGTTCTCACCTGCAGAGAGGCCAGGCCTGCAGCCCCACTGACACCCCACACATCCTGGATCACAGGAGGAATCAATCCCAGCACAAACAGAGGCTGCCAAGCAGCTCTGCAGAAGATTTGGGGTCCTGGTGCACACCAAGCTCCCGTGAGGCAGCAGTGACCCTGGGAGAAGGGTGTTGGACAAGATGATCTGCAGAGGTCCCTTCCAGCCCCAGCCATTCTGTGGTTCTGTAACATTGCAGGTCTCCAAAAGACCTATTTTAGATCTGCATTTTCTCTCAGGCAACCACAAAGATTCTTTAGATGCTTTCCAGATTACCACGCATTTTCCTGCTGTGTGAATGCAAGTCTTGAATGCAGGGAAAGAGCACGAAGAGAGATCTTCAGACCAGCAGAGGAGCTCCCAGACCAGACCTCACTGTAGGTTCAGACGTTCAGTAAAGCAAAAAATCATGATCATAAAAATCATTGCATATGAACTGCTTATCAATAAAGTCATTTTCGAAATTTGAAGGAGGTCGTTGTCACAAAAGGAAGGATGCTCACTTTGCCAGCTGGTTAAGGGAAGCAAAACTGCTGTCTTGGAAATGGTGCCCACTGAGATAATGAAGGGAATCAGAATCATTTGTTACCACACCAAAGGGCAGCTTTCACAAGCCCAAGAGCTTTAGATCCCTGTTTCTGTTACACAAGCAAACATATAAAGGAATACACAACAAATATTTATAGCTACATAATGATTCCATGATGTCGTTTTAATGGTTTGCCTTCTGTACGAGATCAAATCTTCATGCGGCTTCAAGAAATCCATCACTGTCACATAAATCAATCTGCCACAGAAATGGTATCCCTTCTCTTTATAATTCTGCATTTTTTACCACTTCATCCAACATATTCCTGCCCCCAAGGCCAGTCAGAAGTGTGATAGGAAGAGCAAGAAATTATTTGTTCCTTAAAACTCCCATTGCTTGAGAAAGTGATTTGCGTTTTTATCTGAGTGTTGTCGTTTTAAACTTATCTCACTACTGATAGTGAGTGTAAAGGCAGATACTGGAACATGAAATATGATTTTGAATCTAACACTAAAGGGCTATCACAAACTCCTTTTGAAAAATGGCTCCTTGTTTACAGTACTGGAAGGTGCAGACACATGGAACTTTACATGCGTGTCCTTTTGCACGTTTTAAGCTGCTTATATAAACTTTTACAGTTCTTTCTCAGAGCTGAACACTGGAGACTATTTCCCTGTCTTTCAAAAAAGGAAAGTACCAAAAAATAGACTTGAAGTTCTCAGGTGCTCAAGACTGTTGTGTCTTTAGAGCAAAGCAACATTTGCAGAAGTTGTATATAAAGTTTTAACCATTTACTTGCAGTGACTCTTGGCTTTAATATTCCTGAGTATTGCACCCACCCAAAACACGCTACACAAACATTTTTGCAGCGTGGTCCAAACTGGATGTGCACTGTTTACACACACACCATCAACTTCTCCACCCCCAAAGTTTACTCAGCTCAGGGGAGAGAACGTGGCAGCTGTGTCATGCCACACGTAATGAAACTCCACAAGAAGATTTGAACACAGATCTCAGTTTCAACAGAAAGAGACTTCAGTTTGCTCCTCTAGCACCTCTTGATGAGCTCTAAGAACAGCAGAAGACCTCTTCTCCTTTCCCTTGGCTTCTTGCCCGACAAGTTTTGCTCAGTCACAGCCCTGAAGACAGCTCTTGATTGTGTTTTGATGTTTCTGCTGACCTATTACTGTATTGACCGTGTGGCAGCCAAAACATGGGTTTGTGTTCTCATTTTTCCCCTGCACTCCTTCCACTCAATCAAACAGGCACACAAACTTCCACCCAACAGGAGAATGCTTTTAAGCCATGCTGATGCTCCTGGGAGCAGTGTCGTGGGAAATCTCTTTTCTCTGTACAGAAGCACAATTAGCTGACTGCCAAGACTTGCCCTTTTTTTGCCTTTCTCTCCTCTTGTTTTGTTTTGCTTCTCCCCGCCCTCAGAATATAACAGCCATATTGAATCTTGTCATGGAACTTACAAAATATTATTTAAAAAACATTTCCTCAGTGGCAGCTCCTTCCATCCTATGAAATATTTAGTGAGAGTGATGTGAAGAACTGGATTTTTGTTTTGTTATAAGTTGCTGGGGATGATTTTTTTCATAAGGTGAAAATGTTCATTTGAGTTATCATCAGGTGACATTGCTTGCTCCAGAAAAAACAGGTCCAAACATGTCTTCAAAGAATTTCTCATCCTATGTTTTTTAATGTGGGGCACACACAAAATTAGATTAAAGTTTGCCCTCGGTCCCTTACACAGCATTACAATCCCACACTGCCTTACATTTTTAGCACCAGTTATGAAACTTGAATTCTTGAGAGCTTCTGAGTATCAACAGATTCACTTCCACTCCATAAAGACTTCATAGTCCTGCCCTTGCTTTTGCTCATTTTCCTCTTCATATTTAGAACCATTTGCAATATACCCCAGACTGTATTAAAACCCCTTTCAGCACGTGCCGTTTCTTCTGTGGATCACATTAACCAGAGAGTATCTCTGGTGACATATCCATTTGGATGGAGGGACTGCTGGCATGGGCTGGAGCTGAGTTTTCTGTATCAAGCACTGGGTATATCAATTTTCAGCTCTGCTACTGGTTTCCAGAGTGACCTTGACCAAAAGCACTCCGTCTTTTGGTTCCTCAGCTCTCTGTCTGGACAGCACAAATTAATCCTGTTTTCTGCTTCTGTATTTTGATATCAATGTTTTGAGGCAGGTTGAATATGCTGAAAAAAAGTCCCAGCTGGCAGGATCTTTATTACTTGGGTGCTGCCAACTTAGCAAAATCTGATTTTCACTCTGACTTAGACCAGTATTGGAAGCAGAACTGGAAGCGTTCATTCTAACTCGTGGTTGTGCAGTCTGTTCATCAAGAGGCATTTATGCATGGCTCATTGCTAGGAGGACTGTTAGACACATTTGCATACATAATACTTCTAATTCAGGGTTTCCTAATGGCTCTTTACTGAAATAGATAGAGCTGACTGTCCGTTTCAGGCATAGCTGGAAGCACAGAGCACTGAGGCAGGCACTGAGAAGCACTTCAGCACCAACACCCACCACCACAGCACAAGCTGGTTGTCTGTGCACACTGGGATATGCTGGAGCATCAACAATTTGGGACATCCCACCCCAGAAAATCAAGACTGGTGAAGCTGGTGGAGAGGCAACGTCGTCATGAACCATAGAGATTTGACCTCGAGGGAGTGCCTCAGCAACGCTCTTCATTTAAAGGTAGAGAACATGAGGAGTCTCATAGTTTTTCCTAAATCTAGGACCAGATCCGGTTTTGCATTTTGCAGGATTTCCTTTTGCACATCATTCAGACCCAGACTCATTTATACAGACCTTTCTCCCCAGGTGTAGGTTCTACTGAGAAAAACGCTGCAAACCAATGATCAATGAGGTATTTTGCGGCTGAGGCTCTTTGGTCACAGCACTCAGTGATAAATTCAGCACATCTTTGTTCTTGCTGCATCTGCCAAGCTCGGTGTTGAGTTCCTTCAATTCCTGAAGGTTTCTTAAGAAATCCAGATTCCCATGGTTTATAGTCTGTGCTGAAAGTGGGGATGCAGCTACTATGACAACATATTTGAGCTTTTTATCCACAGTAAGAACTTCTTCTACTACCTCTTTATAAACTGATTAAGATGGGAAGAAATATCTCTAAGATATGATTCACATTGATTCAATTAAAAACAATAAAACCAATCTTTTAAAAATGTAATGTATCAGTTTAGAGAAAAAAAGTGCAGGTGAGGAAGAAAGAGGATTTTTTTTCTGGGTAGCAACTACTAAGTACCTGAAAGCTAAAACAAAAATTGCTTTGGAGTAGTTTTTCCAGCCTCTTTATCCAGAAAGGTAAATAATTTGTTATTAGTTTTATCAGATAACTTGGATGCAGCAGACCTTTTCTCCTAACCTTTGAATTATACAAAACCTGTGATGTGTGATCTGGGAAAAACCTTGTTAGAGCTACTGAAATGGTCTCAAATTCTACTCATTGCAGGTAAGTTTTGGGTCCCAAGTTAAATTTTGGGTCCCCAGTAATGTAGTCAAAATGAATATAAAATATAAATTTTTTTTTGTAATAAAAAACAATAGAAAATTGCTGTTAAAAATATGAGGCTTTGGAAATAAGGATGTGCCAGAAAGAGGTTTGGCAGAGTCTCTGTCCATTTGGATTTTGGTGCAAATGCTGAATGATGTGGTCTCACTTCCCTGTGGACATTTTCACGATGGACAGCTGGATGTTTAGCCCTGCTGAAGTGATGGTGTCTGGGTGAGCCCAGAACTGCACAGATCAGAGGATGAAACAGGCTGAATCAATCCAAAATTCCAGGTAATTCAGTTTCCAAACCTACAAATTGCTGCTGAGTGCCTTTCACAGGGACATTCATCACAGTCAAATTTGTATGACAAGGCAACAGGTGGCCTCCCAGCGATAGAAGAGCTCTAAATACAAACTAAAGCACCAGATTTCTTCAACAAAGTAGGGGATTCTCTTTTGTTGTTTGCTTGCTTTTATAATTTTAAAAGATGTCAATATAGATATGGTAGATCTCATTTGGAGGATATTTTTGCCCTTGTTTTGTATATATATACACACATACATACCAATGCCCTCACATTATATATCTTCATTGAATGCATTTGATTTGGAAGTCCCTCAAACAACTGCACCTTAGGCAGAGCCTCTGCATTGCACATTTCACCCCCAGGTACTAAGATAAGTGGGAAATATAAAAGCAACTAAAACTGCAGTTTGTGGTAAGCATTAGATAGCAAATGAAACCCTCAGAACTTTTTTTTCTGTAAGAGCAAGAACAGCAATTTCTTTGAACTATTACAGCAGCTGCAGTTGGTTAAAGGCAGAGAGAGGGTACCTTGTATTTGCACAGCCTGGTATTAATTACCGAATACAGAAACGAGGGGTTTAAATCATGATGGTTAACAAATTTCTCTCAGCCTGACTTTTGTCAGATTTAAACAAGCTTAAAACACAACAATTGTCTACTTTTTTTTTCTTTTTTTTTCAATCCAATGCACTGTAACAGTAGGAACCATAATTGTTAAGTAACACCTGCATTCTTAAAACCAAAATGAGGAATGGAGGTGCCCGAGCTGTTGAGTTTGGTATTTAATAAGAGCTATTTTCCAATCTTTTGAGTTATGGAATAAAAGAGCCCAAACCAAAGCAAATAATAAAATATTGTGTCCCTTTTTCCATTTGCTTTGATGCCAATATTAGGAAGTCCATTTCCACCTGGTGACATCAAAGATCCTTCAGCACAGGTGGAGAGCCTGCCTTAACAGAAAGCTCCATGGTTGCGAGCCTGAAATGCCACAAAAAAAAGAGGCTCCAGGAAAATGTGTGCTCTGACAAGGTCCCTGTGCTTAAACAGACTGATTTGAAAAGCTGTAAATGTAAATATCCAGCTCCTTGGCAAGCAGGAGGCTTGAGAAACTCAGAAAATATCAGCCCAGAATTTTTTAGCTGACAACTTTTTATTTCAGCTCAGATTTGCCTCACACAACTACAAAGTTCTCCCTTTTGCAGCACAGCCAGGCAAGCTGGTGCTATCACTCTGCAATACCCAGGTGACAAATAAAAAACAAAGCTCAATAATTTTCATGCAATTAGAAGAGAATACAGAATTTAGGACAGGGAAATTTTATGTTTACAACAGAAAAGAGTGCAGATATTGTTCTTTCCTGTGTCCCAAAGCTTACAAGGAACAATCCTGAGGCACATGGCTCTAAAATGTTGTATCAATTGAAAAACAGAGAAAAAAACCCAAACTAAACTTTAATAATATTTTCAATTTCAGCTAAAAATTTTTCACTAAAAATAGCTTGAAATTTTAAAAACATAATTAAAGAAATTTGCTTTTTTAAATTACAGATTGCCCTACTCTGGTACTAACTACAGCAATTATCACCATTTAGAAAAATTATACTATAAATAAAGTGGTGTTTCTATCATAAAGATTTGTGAAATCTTGGTATCACTCCTGTGATACACTTTGAAAGTGTTTTCCAAGGAAACATTCCTATCCAATGTTCCTTATGACACTATTTCAATATTATAAAAAATAGGTTGATCATGAGATTATGAAGTTCAAGATACCCAGAATAATTTGTAGCACTCATTATGGTTTGGACGAGTTCTTAATTGTGAGCCCACTGCAGAAATCCCAAAGACAGAGTTTGATCAGCAGCCAGTAATAAAGTAGAGTCTTCTCCAAATGAGACACAGCATGAAGAAGGACTTGTCTGAATGCCAAATAATATTTTATTATAAGAAAATGTATTTGTGAAACATAAATTTTCTGGGATGAGTCCAAACTGAAGGCTTTCCTCTGAGGCTCAGGGGAAGAAGTGGAGATGGTACCAGAAAGAGAAGCCAGACCGTGAAGTTACGCGTGCTCTGCCCTCCCTTTTGAAGAGACAACCAAAGCTTGAACATTTTTATCTGTTTTTTCTGAAGGACTCTGTTCCGAGATACCCAGCCAGAAGCCTTTCATGCTCTCAGAGATGTACTGGGAGCCACAAAGGGTGGCTCCCTCCTGTTACCTTTCCGTGGTGAGTCCGGAATGATCCTCCAAGCCATAACAAGTCCCCTCTGCTTTGTCTGCTCCCTGCTCAGGCAGACCTCTGGCTGCTCCAGCTGCTGCTCATCCCTGCTCCCTTTGTGGGTGACATCCCACAGACACCAGGTGACAACCAGGGAGTCAGCCACCCCACAGAGAAATGCTACATTTTATCAGCAATTGTGAAAATGTTTTAGGGAAGGACTCTCACCCCGGTGTAAGGGGAGTAGCACAAACTCAGTCACTGCACTCAGCCTCCCAGTGCAAGGCTAAATTCGTGGTGTTTCTCCTTTACACAGAGGCTTTAAACTGTGCCTTACCTTCTGTGTTTCTTCTCACTACCCATTTTCATTTAATTACTTGTGCTCATTAGTTTTCCTTCTGGTGTTTCACCCATTTAAAGTGACTCATGCTCTGTGTTATGCAAGGAGCTTCAACTCTGCTTTCCTTCTTGTGCATAAGAGGGAGGCAATATTCCCAATTCTCACATTGATGCAGCCCCAGTTGGGTAATATCCCCTGCTAAAAACGCACCCCAATGAAAGCATTCTTAGAAAGATAATAGTTATGAAAAAAAAACACCTGTGCTATTGTAAAAATTTGGGATAGTTTACCAACACTTGTGATTTTTTTTTTTTTCTGTGCAGACCCACTTCTTAAATCTTTCCCAGAAACACAGTGGCTTTGCAGCAAAGCTTGAAAATAAACTCCTTCCCTTTGGGAAGAGACTCCTCCATTTTGCCATCTGTCTTCACGAGACTTCTCCTGACCAGAAGCATTTAAAATAATTTATCTAATAAAGCCCCTTGGGGAAGCCCTGTCTTGGTGCATGTTTGCCTTTGAAGCCAGTTTGTTGGTGGTTTATAGAGAGCCAAAATTAGCAGATGACACCCAAAGGGAAATTCTGCTTGTTGCCTCAAAGGTCAGCTCAGTAAAGAGAGCAACATCTTTGTTTGGGCACATGGCTTGGGGACTCAGGGGCACTGCGGTGACAACTTCACTGCTGCCATATGCTCCAGCCATCTGGGCTGACCCAGCCTGATGGATGTGGCACAGCACTTTTCTTCACTGAGGATTCCTAACTGGAACCAGGCACCTTTTGTAAAGGAATTTTCATTCCTGGGAAAGTGTATTTGCAATAACCAAAACTCCATCACCTGCATCACAAAAAGAGATGTGAAAGGGTTTGTGGTTGTTCACTGGGTGTTCAGCTGCTCGGGCACAGTTGTTAAATGCCCAGAGCAGAAGGTGGAAAGTGTCTCCTAAAAGCTCAGTCATTTATAGGCTGTGATTCTAAAAGTACATTTGGGTCTAATGCTAGACACAACTGATTTGCTTTATATATTCACTCAACTCTGGTTTATAGTAAAAAGAAAAGCTTATTATTTTTAAAAGGTTATGCCATCTATAGATTTTAAGAGTCACAAAATGCTTCCTACAGATGAGAGCTGGGGTTATGAGAGATTTCAGGCTCAATGAAGTAATTGAGAATTCTTTTAAATACAACTTTGTCGTATTTCGTTTCAGCTGTTTTTTAAAATAAGCATTTGCGTGCTGGATAGGTATTTGGGTTATCATTCCAATCTTGAGCCTACAGATGCTGGATTCTCTCAGAATTCTCTCTCTACAGATGTGAATCTCTCATGGGCATTTTTGACTCTGCTAGGATTGACAAGGAAACAAGGAGCTGCCCAACGGGTAAAGGTAAGACAAAACAGACTGCAAAATATATAAATCTGATGACCTAACTGCAAATACTGCTGGAAATGTGAAATTCGTAAGATCCATTTTCTCTATCCCCATCATTTATGCAGTCATTCATCAGTGACGTTTTAGAACATTTTCTGATGGGACAGTTGTAATATCTCAAATTTCAAAATTACATATTTCAATAACTCTGTTTTCTTCATGGTTTTTTTCAGAGATTTGCTCTATACCTTTAAGAGAATGTTTTGGTAATCTAACTGGAAAAGGCTAGAAGAACATGGATGAACAGTAAAGCCAGGATTTAGATCCTGGCTTCCTTAGTTTATCATTAATAAAGCATGCATATATCAAGGACAAAATGGAACGTGGTGATCTGGACAAATCACGTCCACCAACTAAAATGTTGTGAACATTATCAATTAATCTAGGTTTTATTTGAAAATATTTAACCATGCATGCAGATCTATTATTTTCAGGGTATCTGCAGTTGACCGTTATAGGTTTATAGTAAGTCACCCAGACCAAAGAAGGAATCAAAAGGGTTCATGATCAAGCTCTATCACAACTATCTCACAGATGATTTGTTTTCTCAGATTATTGCTTGACATCCATGCTCTTGAGGTTCTGATTAGCGAGGAATAATTATTCGCTGTCTTTTTACAATAAAAGGAACATCAAGAGATACTGGGGGTTGACAGGTTCAAAATAAACAAACAAACAAACAAACAAACAACCAAATCAGTCTCTTTTTCATACTGTGGATAATTATCTCCTTGGGCATATGGGACACAACTCTACAGCAGCTCAACTGGCCTCAGCACCCCCAGGCAGTGACCCATTCTTCCCAGGACAGGGTAATTTGAGGTTTCTTCCCTTCCCACTTCTCATATATAAAATAATTTTTCCCCCACCTGTTGCTCCAATCTTTTAGTGAAGAACTGAAAGAAGCAAATAAACGGAGGACTCCAGGAAATCTGAGAGAGTATGAGCTCTCAATACACAGATAATAAAATGTAAACTACTTTTCCATTTTCAGACCATCAAAAGCTACTCTTAATTAATTGTAGGCTGCTCTGAAGGATTGCTAGCAGTTGGTTTAATATATGTGAAGATCTTTGCTATTTCCACATTGGCATCTCTTTGGAAGAACACTGATACCACAAGCTTCAATCACTCATTCCTGAAATAATATTGTTTGGCTTCATAAAGGGCAATAAAACATGTAAAGTAATCTTTCCATGCCAAATGCACTATTAACCCCATGGCAAACAAAAAGGGAAGCATTATATATTTGTTTAATAAGTTCTTTCTTATTAAAAGAACTAAATATATATTGCAGGTTTTCCAAAAAAGGAAAAAATAATATTTTCTAAAGTAAGTCATCCCTTGTAACTCTGCAATATTTGATCTTTTATGATTATTTATTTTTAAAATGTATCAGAGATAGTATTGTGCAACATAGTCCTAGGAGACAATGTCCCTGTGTGTGTTCAGCTCTTCTGTTTCAGAAAATAAAGTTGTTCCTGGGTTTTATGATATGCTGCACCCTTCAGAAGCTCCATAGAGCTTTCCCACATCAGTTTGCATATTGCAATTCCTCGGGCGAAAATGCCATATCAGGTATTCAAGACGTGTTGGGAAGGAGTTGTACTTTGTTGCTGCTGCCATCAGAAATGTGTCACGGAACTTTCCACTGCCTTTACAGACACAAAACCCCAGAGATTTCACTGGCATTGACACTGTTACAGGCAACTGCATATGCACACAGGTATGATATTTATTAATTGTGAAGTCAGCTCTGCCAGCCACAGACTTAAAAAGCCTTCCAGTGAAAGGCAGGTTCAGCTTTTTGACAGAAATCGTGTTCAGTCTTCATAAGAAAAGCCTTTAATTTGATGCCCGTCAATTTGTTCATCTTTGGATTTCACTTCAAATATGACAATATCAATCAAATATGAGAGATCTCCGGGGCTGCTTTGCATTTTGGAGCCTGAGGGAAGCCTCTCCTGATGTGAGATTCTCACCTCACAATGCAGTGCCTGATTTGTCATAAAAACTTTTGTGGACTAAAATAGCCAGTTTATATAGATTGAGCTGCACCAGGTAAGAGAAAAGCCTGTTTCATGAGAAATAAATCATATGTGAACATAATGGCATCTCAATGGGTTTTGTAAAGACTCATTTTGACCTGGTGGTTTAACAGAGTGGTGGGAAATAGGTGGAAAAAGGGGAAAGATGTAAGAGAAAATAAAGGAAATAAAGTACTTGGCTGACTAAATGGTAACATGCAAGAAATACAAGAAGCTTTGGAGAGAAGATAGGGAACACAGGGTAATTGAACCCAGGAAACCAGTGGGAATATTTCCCCTCAAGGAAGCTTTATAGCTCTCTGGTGACACAAACTCTCACGCAATCATGCTCTTCAGGAACCATTCCTCACAACTTATTGCTCAATGCTTGCTTTGCATTTAACCTATTTCCTATGCTGCATAAGCTGGGCTCACCTACAAATTTTGATGGAGTCTTAAAAGTTGTGATGAATAGTTATGGTAAAACATGTTCTGATAGCTTTAGGCTATGCTGAAAGAGCAGGAAGTATCCTCATGCGGTAATAAACATTTTAATTGCAGAATCACAGAATCATTTAGGTTGGGAAAAACCTCTAAAATCAGAGTCTAACATTTGACTGATCACCACCTTGTCATCAGACCTACAAATATTACAAGTTTGATGTTGATAATTTTCCTTTTTTTCCCTCATTTGAAATGTAGAAACATGATTGCCTAGTTGCTGAAATACATAATTGACTGCAATGTGAGGAAAATAAGTAAAAGATAAAAGGAAAATGTTTAGAACCTAAGCGTTCACTTTGGCCTGGAGAGTACTCCAAGGATCTGTATTTTATGGTAGCTGACATAAGTGCCACAGCACCACGAAATCTGCTGGATCCTGAGCTCTAACATTTGCTTCATGATAAAGCCAACATTTTCCTACTACATTTGTTCTGAACAAATGTCTTTTCCTGTCACTCAAAAGTACAGATTGCTGGTACCACTCGTCTGTGTTTAATTCCTGAAGTCCATCATCAGAAACAACCACATTCACAACAGTTCCCTCCCTTCTCCTCCACTGCTGGCTTATTCAGAAGGAAGTACCTGCACCCTCAAATCCAGATATGTTGCTTTTAATAACAAGCTGGAGCGTGGCAAATTCATTTCAAATGTCTTTATGTTCTGTTTGAATGGTTGGTAGATAGAAGGAAAAGGACAATACTTTTCCATTTTACTTCTTCAAACAGAAGTAAGTATATTGTGAGTTTTATCAAAAATCACTAACTTTTAATTTAGAGGCCTATTTCAAGATTCTTCCTTTCCTCTCTTCTCCTCTCCCCTCTCTTCTCCCTCTATTTAATTTTTAATTGACTTTTTTTTCACCACTTAGACATTTTTTGACATGTGGGCATCTTAATTACTTAAAACAAGGATTTTAACAGATGAGGAGAACAATGTCTTTGGTATCAAAATAAATGAAAAATCAGATGGGAAAAGCATCCATACCGATCTAACCAGCAAAGGATTTCTTTAGTTGACTTTCATAGTCCTGATGAAGAATGAGATGAGACCACTTACAGGATTTAAGCGAGCACCTAAGCAGACAGTGGAATTCCAAGTCATCTTTTTTTAGTAGTTACATCTTTTAATGGGATGTTATTTGCTGTCAAACAAATAACTGGGCTGCTCACCCTGGAGAAATCAGCAGCAGGTGGAGGAACTATTGATTTCATGGAGAAGAAAGTGAGCTGAAGGAGGAGGAACACTGAGGGTTTAGAACATTAATGTGGTCAGCTCACTAGGCTGAACCATGCAAATTGTAATTCCAATAGTCGTTTAAAGCTTATCATTTAAATATGATACATGTACAGTTTTCCTTTTTTGCTGCCTTCTTTGGTTCTGTAGTTACATTTGCAAAGATAAAACTTCATACATCATGTTTTTATGGTTTTAACTGAGGGTGTGTGGTTTTGTTCATGTGGGGAATAATTTATAAATACTTTTTGTAAATTATAGGTAAGACATCAATGCTGGGGTTGCATGTTAAAAAAAACCCAGATTCTCTCTGTGATCATTGAAGCAGGGCAAGAATTATTTATACGAACAAGAGTAAATAATTTAACAAAAAAGACACAAGGGAGGAGAAGCAAAGCATATCACACATTTCACAGAAGGCCAAAATCACAGATAAGTTTGTACTATGTTGTCAAAGTCACAGATTCTGAAGTTTCATCAACATAATCCTGATTTATCTGAACTCTATTCTCCTTGAGGAAAAAAATATCATTATCTCTATTTTAAAGATAAATCTAGAGAAAAAAATCAAGGGAGCTTGAGTGACTCATGCAAGGCCACAGAGGATGTCTATGTCAGAATACACCAATATCTGGATGGTGCCAAACCCTAAGAAAGTGCTGCTTATTTAAAACTTCCCTCTTCCAGAGAATGCCAAGGATTTATGATCCATTGGAAAAAGCATCCAGCTCCCAGGCTTTCCCCTCGTGCCAGTTTAAAGTCTGAGCTGCAGTATTATGATAGCTCCTATTATAAAAACACTGCTGTGCAGAAGGAATCCCAGATATGACATTTGATCAAAGCTGAATGTCACAATGAGGTTCCGTTCATTTCTGCACAGTGGAAAGGCATTTGAAACAAGATTTTTTGATGGCCACCCAGAGGTTTAACCAAATGATTTCTTTTGAGTCTTCTGTCATGATTTTCACCCTCAGTATCTCAAATCACTTGAGCCAGAGGAAATATGTAAACTAGATCAGTAGAATGCCAGAGGATAAATGGAAAGGAAAGGTTACTGGAGAAACTTTGGTGCTCTAAGTCTGCAAGAAGAGTCTGCTGGCAAGAAAAAGTGTAGTTATAAAAGTGTAGTTATAGAAGTGTAAGTCTATTTACAGATGTTCACAGAACAGGTGCAGCAGACAATGAACAACGTTATCTTTTGAAGGAAATCATGATTTATAACTTGGAATAAATTCAATATTTGCCACGTCTGTTGTAATTAACCTCTTAACCTCACCCCCTAAACTACCACCAGCAAAAGAATTCAGGGTGGTGGAGCCACCACTCCTGGAGGTGTCCAAGAATCAGCTGGGTGTGGCACTTAGTGCTCTGGTCTGGTTGACAAGGTGGTTATCAGCTACATGCTGGACTCAATGAACTTAGAGGTCTTTCCCAATCTAAATGATTCTGTGATTCTGCAATTGAAATGTTTATTACTGCATAAGGATACTTCCTGCTCTTTCAGAATAGCCTAAAGCCATCAGAACATTTTTTACCATAACTATTCATCACAATTTTTAAGACTCCTCCCTCAATATATTCCATCAACCTGAGCTAGTAGCACGACACCTGTGCACACAGTGCCCATGCTACAAGAACCTTCTCCAGCACTCCTCAATCCTCTTCTCCTCTGTTGATGCAGCAATGAAAAAATGGCAACAAATACTTTTGAAGGCTGTGCCAGAACAGAAAGTCTAAACCAGCATTTAGGGTGACTGGAGGACACACAAAATCAGCTCCTCATTATGGAACATGAGATATATTTTTACACAGCAACATTTATGTCTTCTATATACATGTTTAATAATATCAGCTGATTCATTTTTACCCAGAAACCTGGACCTAATGACTAACTTTTGACTTTCACCAGCTTGAAAGAACAGCCCAAGAGCCATTCGGCATCCCATGACCTGAAAGGGACAAAGATTTGTTCAAAAAAAGAACATTTTAGTTTCAGGCAGGAAAAGGAAGAACCAAAGTCTAACAGTAATAAGTGAAAAGGACATGCTCCAGCTCTCTTAAGGCAGCATGGGGCAAGCCAGTTTTTCGGGTCTACTTTTTCAGAAGCTGCAGTAAGAGTCAAATGCTGTAAAAAAGTGTTCTATAAAAGGAAGGCTTCCCACATTTAAGTGCAAGTTAAAGTTTTGTCTGCAGTGGCACTTTTTAGAAAGGTCTAAGGCATGCCCAGCGAAGTAGGCAATGGACTGAACATCACCAAGGGCTTTAAAAACATTTCACAAGTCCCATATGGTGAGAAAAGCTCTCCTGACAACACAAGTAAGAGCCAGACACTGAAAGAAACAAGTATAGATAGGATGTCTGATCCTGCAGTTCTCAAAGGGGAAAACTCCCTTTGAAGTCCATAGGAATACAAGGAAGGACTGCAGCTCCTATCACTTTTCTGTCATCCTCTATCATGCATCCAATTTAAAAGCACAAGTTCCATTTGAGAGGCTAATTCTCATCTTTCTTCCCCTCCTTATTCCATTTTCTCCTTTAGCAGCTATTTTCAGCCTAATTCAGCCACCTATGAGATGTAACCAGATCATTCAGCAACTGCCACTCAATTATCCAAGGGAAATTTATGCAGGGAAAAGTGTTACAATTTGAAGGCAGCATTTATCCTTCAAAAGTTAAAAGACCACGGCTGACACTCATCTGAAGAGCTGCTCTTGAAGCAGCCCACGGCCGAAAAGATGTGACAGCAAAGTGAATGCAGATATCAGCCAGCTCCCGGAGCTCTCATCCCGGGGCAGATGAGCTGAGCTCAGGGCTTGGGTCTGCCTAAGAGGATGCAGATGCAGCAGAGGACCTGAACCAGAAGACCAGATTTTTGTGCAAAGACTGGTCCAGTAGACAATTCTGAGGATTTTTTTGCAAAGACTAGTCCAGCTCAGCTCCCTATCTGATCATCTCCTCTGACAAAATGGAAAAAGGTACATCAGGTTTATGGATCGTGATGGATTCGGGGACTAACTCGGTACTGAGCTTCCCAGCCTCATCAGGATTTGTGAAAGCACAGACTTTCTTTTCTTTCACAATTTTTAGCTTCTATCTGCTCAGAAGCAGATTTTCTGCTGTCTTGGAAACTGCAATATTAAACCCTGGAGATTGTTGTGCAGAGTCCAGGGGTAGATGGTACCAAAGCAGAACTTTTGAACATTACAACTGGAAAGTTAGGCTCCCAATTTCTTTTTTGGATCCACTCTGTCATAAACTAGAGGCCCTCAGGAAACATTATGTTCTACTCTAATTAGCTGATGGAAGAAAGGCCAAGGTGCTCAAGCTTGATTATGTCTATGTGTCAGGGTAGAGTTCATGAGATATTTTTAATCCAAAGGCTGACACTGTGTTGATTACATTTAATCAAAGAAAAAATAACAGCACACTCCTTATTGAATAAAAAATGCATGTAGAAATATTTATACCTATGTGAAAAGCCATTCCTTCTCTACTCTCAAAATTAAAAGCAATACTGGAAAGGCAATGCACTCTCCTTAAGATTAAAATTTGAAAGGAAATCCCCAGAACTACCAGATCAGGATTTCCACATGAATTCTTCTACAAAATTAGAGTTCAGGATTGTGGAGGGGTGGTTTTTTAGTTATTTTTATTATTGTTGGTTTTTTTGTTAATATTGTGTTTGAAAGAAGGGACATAAAATGCTGAAGATGGTGCTCAGCTGGTTTTAGACCAAGACAGTTTGGAAATGCCACTCCTAAGGACTAGGCTGCCTTTTGTAGCAAAAAAAACCATAAAAGAATGCAAGGAAGATTTAGCAATTCTGTTAAAATGCCAATCAAACTTCTTTTACCAGGTTACTGACATATCATAGAAAATAATTATGAATCAGAATCAGGCAGGTCAGTCTGTCATGCAGATTCCTACTGTAAAAAAAGCATTATAGGATGTCCTTGCTGTTTGAGTAACAGTTGGAATTAACTTCCTAAGATTCAGAATGTGCTTGAAAATAAATTTGCTAATATTGAATACAAATTAAATGGCATTCCAGTATAAAATAGAAACAGCACAAGGTCTCAAAAAATCAGCAACCTCATATTCCAAACCAATATCATTTTCTTTTCCAGTAAAAGCAGTGATTTTTTTTGAGGGTATCATAGACTACAAAAATAATGCTGAGATCTGTTTTATAACTTGCAGTATTCTTGAAGGTTTTATGTTCCATTTGCAAGGTAGCCATTTTAAAGTCTTTGGGAAAATTACTGAAATGTTTTGAAGTTATTAAATGTTGTGCAAATTATTCCGAAATTGAAAATTATTTCACTGCTCAAAATTTGATAAGAACAGAAGTCTTAAGGTCCTGAAAGCTTATCCTATTTGGGCCTGGAATTCCCTGTGCTGTAATTTCAGAGTCCTCTTGGAAAAGTACCTTCATGTGACCCAGTCCTGGGATAAAATTATACCAGACCCTTGTTGAGTGTTTCCTGCAAGAAAAACAAGCCAGGTAGGTACAACAGCTGCTGTAAATAAATGATCCAACCTCATTTCTCTTTCCAATAATATTAAAGTTTCTCATGCTTCACCACACTTTTAGTTTAGCTAGCAGGATGCTCTATGTGTGGTGCATATTTTTCAACAAACACAAACAAGAAGTACAACCAAACAGAAGCTTTCAACCTTCAGGGCTCCCACACAACTCCGAGTAAAATTAGGGAAGGTTCATCCCTACAGGAAACACAGTGTGCGCTTTGCCAACTTTCTTCCAGAAAACATATGGCATTTGCAACTCACTGCCACAGTCAGGGAAAGAGTAAACTTCCCAGAGTCCTTCTTAAGAGAAATTATCTGGCACAGCCAGATGTTATAATAATATTTGCTTAGAAAAAAAGATTCAGTTTTAGAAGCAGTGGCTCTGTTTTCATTCATTAGGTAGAATCGATGTGCATCAGATCAGAAAGGACCTGGAGCTCAGCTCTGCTGTATGAATAACAAAGTGGAATCTGTTAACTAATTAATACTGTTAAAAATCGATCTCCCCAGCTGGTGAAGAAAAAGTTATGTGGGTTCTGCTTTCACTTCAAACTTTGGAGGTGATTGGGTGGGAAAGGAATAGACTGATATTTATTTAATATAGACAGTCATGGAATAAGGACCCCAAAACAAACCAGAGAGTTGTTATTAAGTCCAGATGACATTTAAGTTCAAAAACCTAAAATCCAGTTCTGTTCAGAGCTGACAGGTCACCCTCTCTAGAGCCCATTTCAGGTAACTTGTCTTTGTTTCTCTTACCCTCACTCTAGGAATACGCTAACACTCACCCAAAGCCAGAGCACTGCAAGGCCCCCAGCCTGAACTGAATGAAAATTCTTGGCTTTAAAAATTTAGAAACCACTTGGTCATGCTTGTTGAATCAGAATATCTTTGAATGGTTTGGGCTGGAAGGGACCCTAAAGATCACCCAGTTCCTACACTCTGCCGTGGGAAGAGGCACCTTCCACCAGACCAGGTTGCTCAGAACCCCATCCAGCCTTGGACACTTCCAGGGATGGGGCACCCACAGCTTCTCTGGGCAACCTGTGCCAGGGCCTCCCCACCCTCACAAAAAGTATTTATTCCTAGTATCTAATATCTAATCTCAACCTAATCTTCAGTTTAAAGCCATGTACATTTTCAGCATGCCTTGAGTCAATAACTTTATGCAAAACTAAAACACTAGCGAGGAGATGACACAATTTTGGCCATCAGATTTACTATATCAGTTTGTAACTTGAACCTTATTCTATAAATATGTGGTTTATATCAAGCACAAATATGATTTTAATGTAATTAATCTGAAGCCTAATGAGATATAAATGCAATGCCAACATTTTCTGGAATGGGATTTTAAGAAGAGTGAGTTTCCTTCTTCTGGCTTTCACTGAATGATTGAGAACTTGAAAAGAAAAATAACTCTTTTTCTTTCATAAAATTGTATCTGTGAGCTCTGTCAGTTTTAGTGCTCCTATCTCAGTCTCTGGCAGCCTAGAGCACTGCATATAAAGTTATCCTTTTGTTATCATTGCTTTTCAAGCTGAGAAAGAAACCCCAGGTATTTTTCTATTACTCACAGAAGTAGATCTTCATTTTTTTATAGCAAGATTATCATTCACTTTTCATTTCTTCGAGTTTAAAAAGCATAAGATTTGATTCAGACATTCACTTTGGAGCAGCCAATTATGGGTGTCATTTTTACAGTCTGAATTCTCCCTTCCAATGTAAGTTTATTTTTATAGATCATAAACTCTTTCTATACCACTGAATTTTGCTAAAGGAACTTTAGGGAAAGCATATACCCAGGTGCAGTTGTCAGCTCAGACTCTGCACTGATATGTTACTTTTGATTTACAGAGGGAGTTAACAGTGCATTAATGTGAAGTCAAAACCCTCCTATCCTTCTGCTGTCTTTTGTTTAGGCAAAATGGGGAATATTGGCAGCGTGCTTAATCTAAAACATTTCTGAGCAGCCTTCAGCTAAAAAAATATTTTTAAAATGTTTAGTAAACACACAGGAGTAATGAAAAAAACCAAAGGATATATTTGTTACCTCACTAATACAAGAGGTTTTTTGTTAGTGCTCTCCCATTAATGAAAAATTACCAACAGACAGTTCAAAATCAGTCCTCACTTTTCAAATATCTTTTTAACATTATGACCTATGTCCACATTTCTGATAGAAGGAGTATGAATTGAATTAGCTAATAAAATTATAGTAATTTATTGCATCATATTGTATTATTAATAAAGGTCATTTCATACAACTATGCTAATAAAATTAAATTCCAATAAAGTTGTGTCGTTAAGAGAATGTACTACATTATGTAATTGAGTCTTCCCCTGTTACAAAAATTATCTTATAAGATACACAGAATTACATCAAAATGAAAGCTCCAATTTAATGAATGCTTAAGTAAAGCCTTTATCCTTCAGATAAAAGCCCTGTGAAGGGCTAATTACTCAACAGGAAGCTAAAAATGATAAAGAATCTGTTTCAACTTTAGAATCAGAAGGCTAAGGAGAGTCAGGGTTAATATTTTTGTTTGTGCACTGACTTTGGAAAATCAGAGACCATTTTTCCTCCAATGAATGCAGGTTCTGTGGATGTTGATCAGACAAGGACTGGAGCAGGTTGCTGGAGCAGCTCCAGCCATGCCTGGGTTTTGGATAACTCCAGGAGAGGAGACCTCACTGTCCCTTTGTGCAAACTGTTCCATTGTTCAACCACTCTCACAGCAAAGAAGGGGTTTTCCACATGAACATTTCATGTGATCGCCTGACAGGCTTTGAGAAATTCCTGAGAGAATTCAAGGATGTTGTGGAAGTGCTCCTCGACTTTCAAGAAGATGTGGTAGTCATGACCAGGTAGCCTCCTGTGTGTAACAAGGGATTTCAGAAAGAGTTTTTGTCTTTGAAATAGAAAAAAAATTACCAAATAAATCCTAAAACATCATGCCTGAGCCTGAGTCTGATAAAGGCAAAAATACCTTGGATCCTTATTCAGACAGTTCCAGGGTGAGAAAGAAAGCAGAGAGGTCAAAGTCAAATATGTCTTTGGTGCGTTTTCAGAGGAATACAAGAGGAAAACAGGACACTTACATGCTTCCTTTGGAAAGAGAAATAAGAAGGAAACCAAATTTTTCTGGGGGAGTTTGTATAGACACACATGCACACAAAAATACATGTATATACGTATGCATCTATAGATGTATAAACAGATTCAATAACTATTTCAGAGTTAAAAACACCACTCTGGCCGGAGCTTCATTGAATCAAGGGATGGGTGTGCACTCTTTTAAACCAAATTTTAACTAATTTTCCATAGCAAGGAGATACCAAGTCCACGTGCAACATCAGTGTTCATTATTTAATGAAAATAGTCAAACTCAAGAAAATAATGTGATTTAGAAGAGGATTACAGAACAGAGGTATTTTTCATCTGCTCAGTAAGTATAAAACTATCTCATGGAGAAAGTAAGTAGTACTAATAATAATAATTATAAAAATAATAAAAAATTGCATTGTGTATCAGTTGGCTGCTCATTTTTAAATTAATAAACCAAATTCTGTGTAGTTTGCAATAGAAAATTGTAAAGACAGGCCACGTTTTCAGCTGTTGTGAGTGTGGCTGGTTCATTTCCTCTGCCTAAGAGACCCAATTCCTGATGAAGCCTGCAGTTATTTAGAGTTAATAGTCTTCCCTCATTTCATCATGCTCTTGTGAACGGCACAATTTTTCAAGGTAAGTTGGCTAAGAATTATTCAGAGATGTTCTGAACTGAAAATTGTTTCCTCATCTCCTTCCTTGCCACTCCTCTGCAGCAAATAAAATAAGATCTCTGTGCTTTCAGCAGTTTTCACACCGATCTTCTTGTTTTTAAAGCAAAGGTTGGCTACACAAGCCCATGGTCTCCAATTTGGGATTCACTGCCTGATGCCAAGTTGAGTTTCACATTAATTTTTTGCTTTTCCTTAAAAAAAGAGCTCTTAAGAAATGAGCTGCATATAAAATCCAACTTTCTACTCCATCACCTCAAAAGACAGCAGAAAAGATCTTCCTCTGGACAGAACTTCCTTTACATAATAAATGTGTCTTGTTCTTTTCTTATTTAGAATTAGAGCAGGTAATTATGCTATGATTTTTTTTTTTTAAACTGGACTGGAAAGATTTCAGCATGACTGCAATACTCACACAGCCATAATTCAGATGCGTGAGCACAAAAATTGTCTCATAAAATAATGAAAATTTTAATTGTGCTCATTCAAGGCCACAAGTGTATACTGCATACTAGCTGACAAAAAATGTAATTGAGATAAGATTTCTAATTGATTTAATAAACACAATAGAATGAACTAAACTTCAAGATTAATAGTAAAAACTGACATAAACTGTGTGGTAATATTTTTATCTGATTTTGTTTGCCCTAAACCAGTTTAGAACTGTGCAGGAGACTAAGGTTGGTTTTCCATAAACTTACAGCAGTACATTTGCTAATTTGCCAATACTATTGACCGAGGTAAAAACAGCAGCAGAGTTTTAGCTGTCAAGTTCAATTCTCTTCTTTTTCTGACCAAAATAATTTGGTAGATTTTTGGCCAACTGAAAAAAACCCCCCACTGTTTGTTGTAGTAAGTAGACCACAAATAATTATTTTCAAATCATCAATTTCTGTCCTAGGTAAGCACTGCAGTGCCTCTGAGCAAGCACTGTGTAAATGTTAACTGTGTTTAACATTAGCAGTGTATTTCTAATCACACTTGATAACACTTTATCTTGTAAAGAATTTTGTTAATATTCTAGGGAAAGAATAAAGGGCTGCTCCTTCTCTGGGCATTTAGATGATACTGCTGTCACAAACACATGTGTGCAAAATGGTGAATTTTTTTCCACTGGGTCCTGCTTTTTCAAAGCTCAGAGAGCCCTTTAGCCATGTGACCATATCAGAAATTCAGCTTTGTTTTATAAAGCAAATTTCTAACCTCCAGACACCAGAGACAAGACTAAGAACTTAAACCTCAAGATCCTAAAAGATAAATAAAAACAAAACAAACCCTGCACTCAAAATTACTTTTATCTTCTCTCATGGGTCTGACTCATATTTGAAGGCTGGTCCTACTGAGATGACTTGAAGGACAAAAGAAACAAAGACAATATCTGGTCTGGCTTTGGCAAGAAAAAACTGTGCAATTCCACCCAGTAACTCCTGTGCTTCACTGCACTTTGAAGTCCTGTCTTCTATGTAGGAAGAAAAACCCTGCCATTTTTTTTTTTCATATTTACAACCAAAACCCAAACAAACCCTCTGTGGTGAGGCAGGTGGGGAGGGAGGGGATGACACAAACTCATCTGAGATAGAAGCCCTTTGAAATGGAGGTGAATGCTGTTAGAAAGTTTAGTTTTTCTTTGCACAGGTTTGAAATGCTGAGTTCAAACCACAGGTCTGTGTTGTCACTTTGGAATCTCTGGCAGCAGGAGTCATTTAATGAGGGTAACTGGAAAAACAAAAGCCTGAAGCTCAACATCTGTTTCCAGGCTAGTGTGGGCTGGGTATGGACAGACAGGTGAAGAGCTGAAATGGGGCTGAAGAAATACTCATTATAAGCCTTATATGAGAAAAGCCCTATTAAAGATTTTTTTTTTTTGGTCACAGCTCATTGACCCTGAAGTAATTAGCATTAAATATCACTTAGGGAAATTGCTAATCTGTAATATCTGACACAGTGAAAGAAGGAAAGAGACAGAAGCAAGCGTGACTCGCTCTGACTCACGTAGCTTTGAACTTTCCTTTCTAAATACCACACAGCTTTCCAATCTAGTAGCAGGTAACCCTAGAGGTGACCCCCAGCCCTCAGGATAATGGAATGAGGGATGAAGCTCCCACTTTCTCTGGAAAAAGGACCTATAAAAAGTTGTCACTATGCATAATCATTCCTCTTGTTCCAGTCTGGCTGAATGGCACTGCTCTCCTACCCAGAATCTTTATCAGTTTAAGTTGTGGCTTCCGAGAACTCCAAAGCCCAAGACCTGTGATGTGCTCTATCACACTGGCAGGGAGAGGAGCAAGGGATCCTGAGGAGGCAGCCAGAGAAATACGAGAAACAGGAACTGTTTCCATCCCTGGGTATATTACAAAGCTCACACCTCTCCCCCCAGGCGATTTGTGACACATCATGTGGACTCCAGGACAGCACAGATGTCTGCACCTCACCCTGAACGTCAGGACCTCAAACGTGACAAAAGCGCATCCAAAAGAAAGCTTGCACATTTATATTTGTAGAAGTTGTATAGAAAAGATGTGTATTTTGGCTGCAGAGAGAGAAGGCTGACCTTGAAGGAGCTAACAACTCTTTATAGATCACTGAGAAGGGTTCCTGAACAATATTTTCTCCACAGGTTTGTTTGGTTTCATGGTAGCAGCTCTATTGCTGTACCACGTTTGGAAATCACAACTTGCTGGACGTGTAAGCTGCTGTGAATGTTCCTAAGACACTAAAAACTCACTGTTGCCTCTGTGTAAGCATGGCAATTCTTCTGTCTGGTGACACTTTTGTCAATATTGCATCACCCAGGAAATTCCCTTTTATCCTAGAATCGCTGAAGTTAAGATCTCCTAGAGTGCAATTCCTGCTTATTATCAGAAATAGTTTCCAACCAACCGACCCCTTTACAGCATTCCTTAGCAACAACAGAAACCAAAAGCAGTTTGGTTTTGGTTTTGCGTTTGTTTGGGTTTTTTTCGTTGGTTGGTAGGTTTTTTGGGGTTTTTTTTGAGCCAGAAGGCCCAAACAAAAAAAGCGTCTGGTCTATAAAACAGATAATGGTAAACTAGACCGTTCTTTAAAACCATTAAAAATTGATTTCTGCCAGAAAAGGCCCACATGATCCACACCTGCCTTGTGTGACTTCATACTCAGAGAACTTTTGGCAGCTTTTTGGGGGTTTTTTCAATCTTTTCTTTGCAAGCCAGTGCTGCATTCCCATCCTTACTGGGTGGCTCCTGTCTTGCTATTTTAGCTCTTACTGACAAGGAAATGAACCTGTGCTACACAGCCCTACCTATCACCAACCTCATTCAGGAGATATATTCCTTGCTACCTGACTGGGATCCATTCCTCACTCAGTGACAAGTTTTTTGATCTCTGTATTTTAAATTTTCTCATGTTGAAGAAGTCCAAGAAGGAGAGGACTTGCAGATTTACTTGCATAAGGGTCTGCAATCAGGTTTCTAAAATATATCTGTGAACACTGCACCAATTTCATGAAGTCAGAGCTTTTTTTGAGCCTTGGAGGTGGCTCTGTAGGGTGGGGTATTTTGAGGCTTCTTACCTCATTTTAGTGGTATCAGTGTGATCCAAAGTAACTCTTCAGAAGTCAATGGAATCACCTAACAAAAAACCACACAGACACATGGAATAAAAGGCTCTGAGTCACTGGAATGAGTCTGTGGCTGTTTGACCAGGCTGCCTTCAACAACTGGGTAATGAAAATGTTCTTTGCTGTGAGACTGAATCTGTCAGAGCTTTTCTTTCTCAAATCCTGTATAACACCAAAATAGAGCTTTTACTCTCCTGTGATACATTTCATTCCTCGCTCTGTGTGAATTTTTGGGTGTTAGAACTTCTTTGTGAAATTTGAGGACAATTCAGACATAAGACCAGTCGAAGTTTTTTGTACTCTCAAATCTTTTTGTGCCAGAGATCTTTGTTACAGGCAGGCTGGTCAGGCATTTTCCTGAGCTTACTTTTTGTGTGTGGCACACTGGTGTGTGTGTCTGCCTAAATGCTACTATTTGTAAGCTATTCACCTCTCATGATGACACTAAACAAAATCTGTTGCTATTATCACCTTCTTTTTACATATTGATTATTTTTTAGAAAAGTTTAGCTACTTTAGATTGTTCTGCTATAATTACCTGGCTGCATTAAAATCATCAGGCCTGGTATATTCATGAAATATTTTTAATGGAAGACTGGGGACAGAAAGCAGGTGTCTGAAATTCCCCTTCTGAACCAGTAGATGATGGTGCTTGGCTATTGTGATATTTACCACATGGCAAAATACTTCCCCATGCCCACCTCCTCCAGCTGTGCTTTGTCTTTTATTTCTAATTTATGCTCAGTAGATATGGATGCACAACAGAGAAATGACATCTTTGTAATGCCACTTAAACCACGGATGCTTGACCTTAAATGAGTTTCTACAAATATTTTGAAAGGACAAGTTAACCAAGCTACTAAGTTTGGCTTTTTCGACCAAAAAAAAAACCAAAAACCCCACCAAAACAAAACAAAAAAGGCTTTTTAAAGTATCTTTGAATCATAAATCTTTGACACAGATCCAAAAACCTACTAATTTTAGAAAAAGGAATGCATTTGCTTCACAACCAGTTGTATATGTTAATTTCTCCCTCTAATACTATCTTCCCTCCAAGGTTTTTTATGTATTTGTTTCATTTTTACTTGGCTTTTCCTGTATTGTGTTTTCAGAGGGAGAATCCTGCCTCTCTTTCATCCCCACTGTGACTGAACAATGATCAGTTATCAGGTAAAAAGTGGGAAGTCAAAAGAGGCAATTCATTTGGTTTAGACAAACAACAGATGGACTGCCTTATGTACCTTATGGACTTTTCTGAGGGAAAAAGAAAAAAAAAAGAAAAAGAAAAAAAGAAAGAGAAAAAAGAAAGAGAAAAGCAGACACTTTAAAAGAACTGTGGTTTTCCAGGCTTGGGAGTATTTGCCCAATCTTCCACTGAATCCCCACTTACCTTTAGTTTCAAACAGCATGAAAAGTAAGAAGAGGCAGTTTCTTAACATTTTTAACATTTTTACAGAAAATTCTCTAGTGAATAGCTCAGTACAGTAAATCTGATTTGTGCATTTGATCAGACACCCCCAGACACAAACACACTCCACTCATAAAACAGGAATTGTTCTGGCTCTTGGTCACTGTGCACCTCCTGCCATCTGAAACCTCACTGACCTAAAGACGTACTCATGTCTTATAAATTTACAAAAACTCCCTCCTAAAAAACTCTGAAGAAAATTCCTCCCATCTCCCAGCTTTTGAAAAGCTTATGGTTTAAATAGTTCAATATTACTTAAACATGTTATATGAAAAATATTGCTTTATTTGAATATAGCATATTTGAAATACTTCTGTGAATACTCTAAAACAGTGAAACCATCAAAATTCAGTTTAGAAAGACAAATATTTGGATCTTTTTTTGATGTTGTTTTTTGGGGGTGTTTTTGTAGTTGTATTAATCTTACTGTGGCATGTACTAGACTTAGTTTTTCTCAAAAATATTGGCAAAATTGGCTTCTAGCCACTTAAAAAAAGTCTGCTGATTTTCTTGTTAGGAACAGCTTTAGTCTTCATTGCAGAGCTTTGTTGTGGCTGGGGAAAATCCAGATTAATCTGACAGGGTTTTCTGGATGGTTTTGTTGTTGTTGGTTTGTTTGTTTTGAGGATTTCTTTTCTGATAAGAAAAATGAAGTAATATAGCTCTCCTCTGGTCCTCTGGAACTGTGGAAGCTCTACTGCCTATTTCAAAAGGTCTTTCCAGCACTAAAATTTTCTGCTTTAAAATTACCTAGTGTTCCATTTCTTGCTATTGTCAGGGGGGAAAAAAAAAAAAAGTGCCCTTTCCATTCACATTTTTGTGCTTATCTTGAGGCTACCACAATATTCACTCTTTTTTTGGCCAGACATAAAATTTACAGACAGCCTTAATGAGACCTGTTTATATTTGAGAGAATCTGACTCGTTCCAGCCATACATCTTTGAGTTCTGCGCTTTGTTGACACGTAATTTGTCAACATGTAATTTGTCACGGGCCTCGGGGGTGTCCTGGGGGAAATATGAGGGCTGAAACTTATAATAGGCTGTGTCAAAACTTTGCTCTGTGCCCTCCTGCAGTGAAAGTGCATTTCAGGCGCTCAGCTCACCTGCTTTTGGCCACACATCCACCCCTGCACATGCATAAATAGAGGTGTGATGGCCCTTTCTCCCTCCCTGTGTGTATTTTGTTATTGAATTTATTTGGGTCTGCCTGATGCTGCA
Organism: Edolisoma coerulescens; assembly: GCA_013397115.1. Taxonomy (NCBI): domain Eukaryota; kingdom Metazoa; phylum Chordata; class Aves; order Passeriformes; family Campephagidae; genus Edolisoma; species Edolisoma coerulescens. The sequence goes on from VWZW01003324.1 coordinate 817,718, forward strand.
TGAGTGTGGGATTCCCAGCACCTGAAGGGATGTAAAATTCACTCACTACCTGTATTCCTTTCATTCTCTCATATTAAAACACCTTTTTTATTATGCCATTTGTTGACAGGCCTTTCTGACTGAGAGATGGAAACCTTCTGCACCTCCTCTGTACCTCTCATTCCCCACCTCTCAGTGCAGAATGAAAGCCAAATTTAAGGTGAAATTTTGGGGAAAGGAGTTTGTTTTATTCCTCCCATCCATCCTCCTCACCAGAGTAAGAAATCCACTGTCAGCATTTAAATTGTTACACTAAAAGGCTTTACCCTGCATTCAGCAAAACAGCTGCTGATGGTGGACAATTGCTCTCATTTCCTTCTGTCTTAATTCACTGTTTCAAAACTTTGTGGGTTTTGCTTCAGGAGGTTCTGTGCAATACCATCGAGCTGAGTTTTTACCAGATCATTCCCTCTGTTCTCCACAAGAAGGCCGGGGTTAATGGCAGTACAGAGCTTCCCACACATTATGGCATTGTGCTAATTAAGCTTTACAGCCTGGTCATCTAATTTACTTGAAGTCCATGACACAGTTGCCGTCTAAGTGCTGCACTGAAGTCCTTAAAAGGCTTTACAAAAGCCAGGTGAGCGTTAAATGATCCACTTTCATAACATTTTTCCAAGTAATTTAGGTACTGATTTACACCACAACTGTGGTACTGTTTCTCAACAAAACTACAATTTTGTGGGACCCAAACGATGTAATTTTTGATATTGAGGAAGCTTTATGATAATGGCATTCCAAAATGTCTTAAATTAGGAAGCTACAAATCATTGGTTACTCTGAGCATTTGAATTTAAGTGATTTCATTAAGCCTAATATAAAAAGAGCCTGCCAAATGAATCTCTTCTTAGATGCCAAAATTGAATGTTTTAGGAATAATATTTTTAAATACAGATGTATACTTAAAACAATTAAAGCAATCTCACGGTTCATTCATTTTCAAGACCTTTAAATCATTCCAGTCTTGAATCTAATTTTAAACTTGCAAGGATTACTGAAGTGACTTGAAGTGTTTAATGCAATACATATGGGGTGGTAATGTTGATAACTTCCCCTGGGCTAAGCTGAAAACAAATGGGATTTTGCAAGTTGTGCCTGGAAGAACAGTTCTTTCCCTAATAACTGAAAACCAGACAAGGTTCAGAGGACTGGTATTATTTTTGTTAAACTCATTATGAGCTTCTAAACCAAATCTGCCTTACTCTGCTGCCACATTTTCCTTTCAGCGGTTATTTAATACACACTGACATTCATCCAATGATTCTAAGAACTTCAAAGGAAATGCCACAAACCAGAGAAGAACCAACATTTAAGGGGTTGCCTATGCACACCCATGTTCCCAAAACTTCACAAAAACCTTATAAAAGAACTATCCCACAGCTACAATATCACATTTTTTTCAAGATTGCTGTTTATTTTCAACCATTAATTCATCTTTATTCCCTGTAATTAGCAAGGATGAGTATTCGATAACAAAAAATTCCTCAGCCCTGAAACATTGCTATGTTTAAGGCTGACAATCAACCACACAAAATTTTTTTCATGTTTCTGGTTTGAGATTTCCTGTTCAGTGACCATAACGTGCACATTTTGCACAGGTACATATTTCCACCTTCCTGTCCCCACTTCGAAGCCCCTGTGATCACATGTCTAAATGCAATAACAGAAAATAACTTTCTTTTAAATTACCCTTTATATTCATTCCATGCAATAAACTCCTTGAGTAGCTTTTCACTCTTACTATGGTTACAGATCAGGGCTGCTTGCCAAATTATTCCTTGCTGCAAGGGAAAAAAGGCAGGAGAGAGCTTGAACCAGGCAAGAAGAGAACTTACTCTGGTCCTGTTCTCAGTGACAGCAGCTAACTAGGCATAAAAATGGGCGTGGGGAGAGATAACAGCCTGCCTGACACTTCCACCTGTCCCATCCTCCTTGTTCCTTCTGGAAGGCTCTGAGGTGGTGGAGGGGACAGTCCTGTGCCAAGTCCCATGTTCTGTTCTGCTTTTGTAGGTCCCTGAATTACTGCAAAGATGGCAGATGATGCAGGGATATTGCATCCATATCCCATTTCCACAGAGCCAGAGTCCAGAATTCATGTCTTCTGCGGTTATTTATCCCAAAAAAGCAGCTATTACCCAAAATAGAGCAGCTCACAATTCTTTCTCTCTCTGTATGCCCCTGCACTGGAGTGCCACTCCACCTTCATTTTGTGCAAACCCCAGGTTTTTAGCCTGAAAAGTTGCAAGAAATGGAAAGAACTGGGTTATCAAAAGAGCTTTAGACAAAACCTTCTAATAGTGTTGATTTCCTTTCTAAATGTTCGCAATTTGCTTCTGTATACAAGGTTTAGGCCTAATTTCACTTTTGGAACAGCACTATTTTATATAACTAAATCAACAAAATGTGTTTTTTCCCCCCTAGCCTCCAAATCCTTACAACACACCTAGAATCTGAACATTTACCTGTAATTACGAAAATTACAGATTGCACAACATTGTAAAATACATTGCTTCTGATCCTGACCTAATACGTACCCTAGATTATCTTCAGTCTTGTCATGTTTCACGTGGGCATGGATTGCTTCTATTCCACTTGCAGCCTTCAATTTAATTTGACAGTAACATCTAGAAGTAATCCCTAGTATTTATCTTACTGTGGATTGTAGATAAATCTCCTGCAACTGTATTAGTAGGTACAGTATTTTAATTTTTGCGAAAAACTATTTCTTGTTGTCACAATGTGGCTGAAAATTATTTTCTAATCTCTCTTCTCCCCAGCAGCATGCCAGGATTGGCTGGGATTTAAAACTTAACTCTTTTATTATTGTTTTTCCTTTTATTACAGCTTTGAAGAGGGATTTGGGTGAGGCCAAAGAATTATAAAACTTTACTAGGAAAGTTATAACTGAGAGGAAGCATTATGAAACAAACCTGATGGAGTTTGCGGTTTAGTTTTGTAATTTCTAATGAGGAAAACAACTGCACTCCTGCTGTAAGCGGATAAGATTCAGACTCTGCTGCCTCTTTCTTACAACAAAGAGAACCCAGGGGATGCAGAGCTTAAGCAGAGTCATAACTGTTTTAAGTGCTGGTGAGACCATTAGTATCAGTGCTTCAGCTGAACTCCTTATTTTGCTTTCAGAGCTGACTACTCTGTGATGGCTGGGGTTTGAAAATGTATATTAATTGGCTAAATCCTTTTTTTTCAGCTGAAAAGTCTTGGTTAGCAAACAGGCACCGGCTACCCCATGGCTACTATTACAAACGGAATTGTCCAGCTAAATGACAGCTTTCAGATTCACAAGGACTTCTTGAGGACTAGGTCCCAGCATTGAGTCTACCTGATATAAATAGTTGCTTGACAGAAGACCTATATTCTGTCAAAGGCTCAAAGATTTATTTACTTTTCCTCTCTNGGTCTTTGGGAGATGCTCCCTTGCTTTAAACCCTTATTTCCTCTGGGCTCCTCTCTGTGCCTGCCCACTGCTCTGTGCAGGACATTGTGGAGTCCAGGTTCAGCCACTCTCAGTTGTGATTTTGTCATTCTGCAACAGAAACTGGAATCTGGGCAGAAAACATTCCCAGGACTCATCATCTCCATTATGGACTTTGATGCCTCCCAAGGTTTTTCTTAACATCAATAATGTGATGTGTAAATGACCAAAATAACAAGCACATCTAACTCTATAATCCAAATTTATTTACTTTACTAACCTAGTCAAGGCTGCTTTGTCCTGCTGGGTTCTGTCTCATTTTCACAACTCCTCTTTACAGTTTCTTCTGGAAACATCTCTCTTTATAAAGTTATCCGATTATGCTAAACCATCCTTTTGTACCAAGCTTTCCCAGTTTTCTGAAATATTAATATTAGAAAGCTAATACTTAGCAATAGGAACTAAAGAGTTTGTTACCTTGTAATTTGAAAAAGTAAAAAATTTGCTTTTTTTTTTTGTTACAGACTTAAAATAACTGAACCTCCTGTCAAGTTTTTTCTCAGTCTTCCAATACAACTAATTACTGTTAATATTTCACTGAGGGTGAACTGCTAACTCCTTACAAGTTATAAAAAAATGTTTAAAAGAAAATCCAACCTCTGTCTCACAGGGATGTGATGCAGATCTGTCACCTATATTAATTCTGCAGAATTTGTTCCAACAAAACCCTCCTTCCTTGCCCTGTGCACGTCTTAAACTCTGCAGAGAAGGAATGTGTCAACAATCAATTTAATCCAGTGCATGGCTCTACGAGTTTTTCACCACAGAAACAAAGAGTTTGTGCTTTGCAAAGCTGCGTGCCCTTAAGAAAATCCACTCTGATGAGCACTGGTGGAAAAATGGCATTCTGTGAGTTTGCTTTGAGTGAGCCTATATAAAGCACACTGGTTATGAATTATTAATACAATAAGCCAGAAGGCCTAAGAAGAAAAGCCCTCCAGGAGAAACGAAAAGGTGGCATGGGGAGGCTTCATTTACATCAATTATTATGCAGCACCAGTGCATTTTTCACTCGGCATTTTGCTGTGGCCAGGCTGCATTCTGAGCTCAGGAGTGAAGGAGCACGCAGGAAGAGGGAAAAATTGGGGAAGGCATAGCCTGGGGAAAGTCACTGCCCTGAGCAAACTCTTGGGTAGGAGAATCAAAGGCAATAATTGGAGCCTCTGATGGGCTCGGAGGTGTCAAGCCCTCCACAAAGCCCAGGCTGCAGGACGAGATCAGCAGTGGCAGCTGTGAACAGAACCTGGAGGCAGAGATTTGTCTGAACCTGAGCAGGGAGAAAGTGCAAAGCCAGCCCTGGGATGATCCTGACTGCTGGAATTTGTGAGAGGCGATTTAAAGAAATGAAGGTGAGAACCTCATGAATTGAGGAGCTGTGTTTCACAAACAATTGGTGATTGGAGCGATGTGGCACCAGCCCCTATCTCTGCCAAACTCTTCGAACTATAGTTATCTTCATTCAAATAAAAAATAGACGTTTTTTCAGTAACATGAGCTCCGTTGCAGCTACCCATATTAGAATTACTGCCAGGTGTGAGGGAGAGGTAAGGGCGAACAGAGGAATCAAAACCTAGATTTCAAAAGAAAGTATTAACTTTCCAACTCAGAAATGGAGCTGCAGTTGCATTTTTATCTCACATTATGTCTTCCCAGCTCTGTTTCTGAAAGCAGCCCCGCATATTGACATCAACATTTGGCAGCAGAAAAGATGCAAGTTAAACCTGCATTTATTCATGCATTTCCAGACATTTTTTGGTGAGAAGTTTGTCCAGTTTGTTTTGCTAGGTGTTAGCAACATATCTGTAGACTTTATTTCCTCTTATTTTTTGCCTACAACAAAATTCACTGCTAGCAAAAAAGAGTTTCAGACTTCAAAGAAAACAAATCATTTGTGAAATAGTCTACTTGGAAAACAATCTGGACTCTTCTCTTTTTCTTACAGAAAGGAATGCAGAGTCCCAGAATTCTTTATTTAAGAAAATCAACATTACTTTGCATGAAAAACAAGAGATTAGTTTTAAAATTTTCCAGTTGTTTCTGTTTCTAGGATGTAAATCTGAGTATTTGCAGAATTCATTATACTTCCCTAAAGGTTCAGCAAATGTTAAACTAGCATTATTCAATTATGTAAAGCAGCAGGAAAGCTTTTCTTCTTTGTGTCTTGATATACATAATAGCATAAGTCGATATTCATGCTAATATTAATTGGAAAATGAATGCCATTTTATTGTTGTTGTCAGAAATAATAAATATAAAACCCCAATTAAGCAGATAGGCAACGCTCCAGTTTCCCCACTTCATAAGATTATTTTCAGTGTTTGTTTATACTGCAACTAGTCATGGGTCAAAATCAACTGTGCTAGGGAACCTTATTTAAAAGCTGGGCTAATATTTGGGCTCCTTTTATGCCAAGAGGAAAGTTCAGTGGGCTCCTCTTTATGTGCAAAACTCCAGTTACATTTTAAAGAACCCCTCCTTCCTGTGCCTCAGTGGCTTTTCCTCTGGAAACCCTAACTGCCATTAAAATACATGGACATAACAAAGATATTTCCTAGGGTTTGGAGGGTTTGTCTTGTCTGATAATTCTGTTTCAAATGAACACATTCAGATCATTCCAACTCTTGCCCAAAAGTGATTATAAATACATGCATAAATCTAAGAACACCAAAGGAACACCACAGATAAAATTTAGACTCTTGAAGTCTAAGCTAACTTCTCGCTCATTAAAATTAATTTTAACTATTCAAGTTTAGAGAAGTAATAAATAATTAATAGACATATCCACAGCTCTCTCCAAACTGATTTTAAACATAAGCATGTTCTGTTTAATCCTCAAATTAGAAAATGTAAGCGAGGGATTGGTGACTCTTCACTAGGGAGCTAAGGGCTTGCCTTGCCATTACGCTGACAGAATTTCACTGACCTGTGTGATGTTCCTGATTTTCATTATTAAAAGCAGGCTCAAGGCCAAGGAATGAGGTGAAAGTTACACCTTGGAAAAGAGTGTTAAATGGTGACATCTTGCTTCTTGATATTGATCTTAATCTTTAGTCTTCCATCTTTATTTTTTCCAAATTAAAACCCAGAAAGGCTATTAAAAACCCCCATATATTAAATATAACCAGGTTTATCTCCTATCCCTGCAATTTTGTGGTTACAACAAAGGATTGTTCAGAAAGCTTTTTCCCCAAAAGAAAACGTCGTGAAATTCCTCAGTGCACAAAAGCAGGGTCCTTTTCTCTTTCTTTTCTTTGAGTTTTGCTGAACGTGTATAATGATAATTTTGCCCAGTATCTCCATGATTTCGAACTGCAGCATGACAGGCACACCTTTAATACCTCTCAACTATCTGTGGCTGGAATATTTACAGAAAATGTAGTCAGATATTGTAAAAACCTTTATACTAAATAACAGAGTAACTGTTCACACAACAGTTGTGATAGGTAATTCAGTCTCAATCACAGCAGGAATGATAACAAGTGAGCATGGTGAGATTTGGGAAATTTTCCTTCTCTTAAGGTCTAATGCTGAGGTGCTGTGTGCTCTTGGAAAGGCATTTTCAGTACTGGTTCCTTTGTTTTGCCACTTTCTGACCACACTTTCTGTGTAAAACACATTCTCCTGTTGGACCACCCCTCTGCATGCAGTGGCAGAGCACTTGGTGCTGGTGCCTGATCTCTAAGAACCATAAAATATTACTTTAGTGCCATTGTTTCGGGACTGGGGCTTTGTTTGGGTTTTGAGGAGTTTTGTTTTTTTGGTTTTTTCCCCATAGTTGTTGCACTGGAGATGACAAAAATCCTCCAGGGCAGTAGAACATTAAGTCTGAAGTTATTTTTGGATGAAGGAGGAACATCCAGAGACTAAAACTGGATTACCTGTGCAGTGGGATGGAGTGCAGAGGTCCCAGCACTTGTGGATTTCAAATGCAACCCAGCCAATTCTTCTCTTCTGCCTTTGTGGCTTCTTTATCCCTCATTATGTGAGAGTAGGAAGCTCAAGCAGAAGAAATCCACTGATTTTCGTCTCTTTTGCCTGAGTCACAAGGGCAGAGGAGGTGTCCAGAGTTTGCAAAGATCTGTAATAATGGAGGTCTCTATTATTGTGAAGCTCTGTGGTAAATAAACTAAGCATTGTTCAGGACTCTTGTCTGGATGTGTTTGCCTAACTCCAGTTGAGTTTTAACAGCAAAAAACCACATGGGCCATTTTAACTGAGATGCAAACCTTCCAATACATTTTAGTCCAAGGCAGCCAAGGTTTAAGTGCTTCACAACTGAGGTTGCATAAACTGCAGGAAGTTGTTATTCATTAAAGGGGATGAGGAAACCTACCCTCTGTAATTAACAAGTCTCACTGAAGACTGTATTCTTCATCACCATGGATTGTGAGAGAACATTGCACAAAAGCAAATGTCAGCTCTTTGTGACTCAGAACTAATTAATATTTCTAAAGCCTTTAATATTTCACTGTGTTAAAATAGGAATCTTATCTTCCTTGGTAGTACCTTAGAAGGAAAATAAACTAAATAAGAAATCCACATGGCTTTATTAATTAGCCAGTGAAATAATTAAACCTTCTTTTTCTGTATCCTTTCATTGCATCATAAAATGGCAGGACCTAAATCCATGTACAGCAGTTGGGGATTTGCCTCTTTTTGTTCACTTCTTACAATAAAATTAAGAAAAACAGTCTCATGTACATTTCCTTAATATCATTTTATGTACTCATTCTTTATGATGACTACATTACAATTCCCAACTTTCCACAAAGTCTGTAAGTTCATCGCTAGCTTCTCTTTTGATGCTGAACAAAGAGATTCCTCTAAAATGAAATTTTCTGGGAATAGTTAAGAGGCTGAATGAGCAGCCCTGTTTTTATGGGAAAGCAAAATAAAACAAAATTCTAGAAAGTCTTCTAATGCCAGCAACAGCTCCCCACAGGGCCTGAGGTCCTGTTGTCAGGCATGCAGTGCCTCTCCCCACCAGGCTACTGAGAAAATGAATTTCACTCTAAGATTCTGATCTATCCTTCACATTATTTCAAGCATTTTACATTGAAAAGCCACGTGCCAAAGGAATTTAGGATATAAGGACCTTGCAGATGTCCCACAACAGCCTGGGCTGCAGGAGGAGCACAGCTGCATTCCAGTGGGAAGGACTAGCTTTGAGCAACACGAACAAAAGCCACTGCACTGTCTAACCCGGAAATAAAAGAGTGGGTTGGCATCAGATAAAAATGGTGGTTTTAATAAATTCTTTATTTTTATATGATCATTCATATTTATATTAAGGTACAGTTAAATTTGACTGAAGTTTACAGGGAAGCTGAACAGACTGCAGTTTCCAGAAGGCGTTGATGGAGTGTAAAGGAAGCATATTTTGGTATGGAAAAGCGACCTCAGCTTCACAGGAAAAACCGGGTCATATGCCTTTCAAAGGAATGTTTTCAGCTGGGTGTCTGAACTTCCAGAAGCAGACAGAAAGTGAAAACAGGTCAAAAGGCAGCAAAAGGAGGCAGAACATAACTATTGTGAGGATTGAGCAGTTAATCACCTCCCACAAGAGGTGGATAAACTTAGAAGTCTATAGATAAGCAAGAAAGTCTTCTGGGAAACAAAGATGAGGTAACTTGTGAAATAGGCACTTTAAACTGAATTAGCCTCCCTCTAGACTTTATCTAGAGTCAATCACTTATGAATGTGTGAGTCAAACCCCTACATATCAGCTCAAGATTTGATTAACTGAGAGTAAACCTTCCTAATGCTTGTGCCAAGGGAATCACAAGGGCAGGAGTAAAGCTACAGAAGCCTCTGCAAAAGTCTATTACAATACATAGATTAAATAGGTCAAACCCCACTCTGACCTTCCTTCATCCCTTGCACATCTCATCCCCTAAGTTAATATTTGTTTGCATTCTTTTTCCACCCTGTACCTGCGCACAACTGGTCAATGAGGGAGCCTGAGCCTGTGCACATTGATCTCAGTGCTGCTCACCCTGGCCTTGGGGTCACCAGGGACACTGAAGGGTGAACAAAGCCCTCCCACATCGCAGATCCGCAAAGGTCATCTCTGAAGATGGGTCATCTCAGTGGCCAGCAAGTTTAAAATCTATGGATTGCTCCTGCCTGATGCCTTTTCAGCAAGTTAACATGAGTTCCAGGAGGAGACAGAGCTTACTGAAGGGCCTAATTGCAGGAGCAGAGGGAATAATGAGCCAAAAGTGTTTTAGCTGAATAGAACTGAGGAGCATCAAGAGACTTGTGGGAAAGGAAGCCCTGCTTTACACAGTGAGGGATATGTCAGGGGAAAGTTCGCATTCTTTTACAAGAGGAAAATACTGGACTAAGAGAAAAGCTGAAAAAATCTAATGCTAGGTTCAAAGGAAGGAGGAAACAGGAGTTTATTCATAGGTGGGTTTCCAAGGGTTGGACAGACTTGAATAACAATGAGAAAAACAGTATGACATACCTGGCAGTAAGTTAACAGAAACTTAGATATGCCTGCCATTTTTTCCCTATTTTTATCTAATTCCAGTCCTACACACAAAGCAGGAATTGTCACCCTACAGCCCAGAGGATTAGTGAGACAGCACACTAAAGTGAAGTGGAAGGACAATGGGTTTAAGTGTCAGAAGTCTGTTTTCAGTTCTCCTCTCTACTAAACTTCCTAAGCAAAATCTAGCAAAACTTTATTCCAGGCTTTATAAAAAAAGTACTTTTCCAGTATTATTCCTGTGATCCTGGCTGTTGTCAGCTGGGAGCATTCAGCACAAACAGATGGCCTGTTGTCTAAAACAACACCCAACAACAGCTTGTTCAGGAAGGATTCAGAACAGGTTTCCAGCCACAAATTCAGCCCAAAAACATCACCTGGAAGCTCAGGCTGCTGGTCCTGCTGAGAGAAGGAAGGTGAGGAGGACGGGAATTACAGGGAATGGATATGGGATAGCCTTTTCCAGAAAAGGCTGGAACCTGCTCCTCCAGCTTAACACTAAAGCTAATTTTTCCAGCGATTGGTCCTGTCATCATGAACTGGGTATTGCGTGGATAAAGATGTCTGTCTGAAGAGTAGAAATACAGGAAGGTAAACTCATGGGAAGGTTAAAAAAACGTGGATCCAGGCTGCTCTGTCACATAGAACTGGTTTCAAGAGGTAGTTTCCTCCAGCCACTCGACTTTCTCTGGGTGGCACGGATGAATTGTGAATTATCACCTCATCTTCTGTAATTAACCACACCAAACTCCTGCACTTTTCAATATTCATCCATTACTGCCTCCACCATGACACGTTGTAATGGACATATTAAATGGCAGGAAGCTGCTTCTGGTCTCAGTGCATGGAATAAAGTGTTCCCACTTCCACACAGACGAGAAAATTAACAATCGGAAATGAGGCGACCTGGAATATGTATTTCTCATGAATCACTGACAAAGTGTTTTATGACCTCCTGTAAGATAAGAGGCAAGACAAAGGAGATATTAGTAGATTTTTTAAAGAGGAGAATAGTTTTGGTGGAATATAATTCTTTTCTCTTTCAGGAGTACCTATGGAGAAAAACTTTCCCTGGAAAAGAGATGGTGCGATTCGGGCTAGACTCTTACACAGTGTAAGGTCATTAACACACTCATTTGGGACCTATGAACATAAATATGCCCTTCATAATGGTACTTGGTATCAGATCTGAGCATTTTATTGCACTGTCTAGACAGATCCTAATTCTGAATTTCTCCAAATTATTTCCCATATTTATGTATTTAGTTTTCCTTATATTCCTTATGTTTATGTAGTTAGCTTTTCCATTGCTGCCTTACAGTACCAATAGAAGAATATCAAAAAGAAATAAAACTGCTGCTTTTGTGTTGGAAACACATGATTTATCAAAGGTGGGATGGGGGAGGAGGGCAGAAAGGAGAGATCTTAGCCACCACATTATATATTTTTACCTTACCAGTTCTAAATTAATTTCAGCAAAAGCTGATTATTTTTCTGAATGACATTGATTGTACCATTATTATAGAATTCTGAAACTGAAGAAATTTTGTTTCATTTTGATTTCTGAAAATGAGAAAGGTATTAAGTATCTTATTTTTCCCTCCCCCTGGAATTTTTCATGCTTGTAATTAGATAACATGGAAAACAGAGAAAGATTTCCCTTCCCTTCCCTTCCCTTCCCTTTCTTCTGAGATTTTAAGTAAGAAAAGTGAAAATAGTGCTTTTTGAAACTGGATGAAATGGCATTGGTTTATATGAATTGATAATGATATTGGCTCTGATATGTTTGGCTTTTTGTACATGGACATAGAATTATTGCTGACGGTGATGATGTTGATGAGATTTAAAAAAGGTGAATTTTTAAAGCAAATGGATCCTCTGTGAAAAAAAAATCGCTTTTACAAATGTGTAAAATGGAGAAAAACAAACCTCTCTTCTTAAAAACCAGCTTCAAATTTTAAAAGGAAAAAATATGTTTGCAAGTATTACATCTGGCACATGTGTTAGCTGCCTTGTATCACTCACACAGGGAAAAAAATGATTCAAGATTCCTATCCCTATAATTTAAGGTTTCTTTGTTCATTGAACATTTAACAAATTGTTAAAACCCTTAGGCTTCAGGAAAAAAAACACCTTTGAAAGAGGTATCTAGAAAATGCCAATATGACACCTCTTCTGTAGCTAAACCTTGCCCGAGACACTGCAGAATGGTGTGGTGTCATCAATTAAACAAAATGAGTAATTAACCACAGGGCCCTGCTCAGGCAAAAGCCTTCTAACCCACTCCATTTCCTAACAGAGATGTAATTAAAATGCCCAAAGTGCACCAGGCACAAGCTTCCAAAAGCTTCTACATGAAATCTTACAGGTTTTGTAATAACCCTCAAGGTACTCAAACATTTACCCCATCCCTAAACCTTGCAGGTTTTTTAATTACCCTCAAGGTACTCAAATATTTACCCTATCCCTGTCTCTGAGAAAAACCCAGCCTCATTCATTCCCAGGCTGTGCTGTGCACTACCCACAGCAGAGTCAAATTACAAGGAGAGAGTTCACAGCAGAGCTGGGCAGCGCCTTCCTCCACAGCCTGCTGGTGAGTGGGGAGCCTTTGCCACATCTCAGCGGTCAGTGGAACCTCTTTAGCTACTGAACCTCCTTTTCCTAAAAATCTTCTGTCTGTCATCCACCCTGCTGTGCTGGCACTGCAGAACAGGTGAATAACATCCTCTGAAAAGACACGAAAGGAGTACTGAAAGAAGGGGTGCTTCTTGTGAGGGAGGAATGGACTAAAGCCCTTCCCTGAGGTGAGAGGTGGGCTCTGGGCAGTAGGAAGGAGTTCTAAGATGTTGTCATAATCCATAACTCCTCAAAATATCCTGTAATCTCCAAAAATTCACTGGGTTTAGTCTTTCACATAGCAATAGTCTGACACAGCTCTCATTGCTCTCTGCCATCTCATTTTCCCACTTGCCCTGGTACTCACTAGGACACCATCACAACAGAATTCACTTATTCTGTTTTTCTTATTTTTGCTCAACCCTGTCTTTAGCTACCTGTGACAGCTCCCTTAATTGTCCCCACACTTGGAGAAACTCAACAGGAGCATTACAGAGCAGTGCTGACATCTGCCATGCCACCAAAGCCTGGCTCATGCAGCAGTGTGGGTTTTGCCAGAAGGGAAGCCATCTGTGACAGCCCCTCTGCCAGATCGTGGCTTTCATGGATTTCAGCTGCATTCAGACCAGGGGAAAGAGAACTTTCCTCTCACAGCCCTGGCTCTGGCTGCTTCCTGGCTCCATCCTGGAGCATGAGCGATGAGGATTCAGGAAGGGAACCTGGGCATGCGGTGTTGTGGAAGACATGGTGGTGGATACGAGTCAGGCCTCTGGTGAACACCTCAAGGACAGCCACAGCGTGTTCCTGCTCCTCTCTCCACCAGCTGCTGCAACAACCACACTGAGCCAGTGGTGGTTCAGCTTGGAAAACAAACCTGCCCCTGTTTTCCACTGAGGAACATGCACACAGTCCTAATAGTGTAAGTTTTTACCTGACCTATTGCTAATCAGCTGCTGAGGTGGCCTCTGCCCAGCTATTTTAAGTGAAGAGTCCCAGATGACCATCTAATTATTTGGCAAGAAAAAACAAAAAAAAGTGTGTTGGCATTTTTTTTAATAGGGTAGGCAGTCAAAGGAGAAAGAGATGGACACAATGAAGGAGAAAAAGAGTTCTGACTGGGGTTAGGTGACTTCTCTTGAGGCTGTTGAATGATCTCAAATGATTCTCCCTCCAGCTGCCATCAGATCATAAGATCACCTCAGATGTTCCACCAAACACCTAACGATTGCAGTTTCACCCCATTACGTTGTCACATATGGTGAAGAAGGTAGTACGACTCCTCAGTTTTCAGAAACATAACAGGAAAATGTTATTTAAAACCAAATATTTTTAAGCACAGGATCTCTTAAGGGATCAAAAACCATTTTTTGCTACACACAAGTTTTATGAGCTGGTATTCAACTCCCCTTCTGCCCTTTGATAGGGAGTTTTTAGGATACTGCAATGCTCCAGAGGGCAAGGGCAATTTAGCAGTGTTATTACCTTTTTCTTTAGTCCAAATGCAATGGCACATCCATTTCCTCAAATATTTACCTTATCCTTAACAGATTTTCTGCTCTGCTTTTCAGCTGAACTGATGTCGGAGGGTGGAAACTTCCTTATAATCATTTATGAAAGTAGGGAAGGATGTAATTATTGGGATGTGCATTTTTCAGTTTGCAGCACTATGACATAAAACCAAGCACAAAGCAAAAGATAGATGAATCTTTATAAGCCTTGTTCTCATTAAAGAGGAGTGTTCAAACTTTAGCTCTAAATGTTTCCTTTTCTGAAGAAACACCTGATCAAATTTTGTCCAGAAAAAAAAATATGTCCAGGGATGCAGCAGAAAAAGGGTGATTAAAACATGATGGTGTTTTCAAGAGTGGTTACGTAGGGAGAGCCAGATTATGTAATAGACAATTATAGAAGATATTATGGAACTGAAGTTTGCTTGATTTACCCATCCAGGAACAGCAAACTTTGTTTACATCAGTCTTAGGACTTTTCAACCATATATTTTGTTTCTCCTGTTAAAATTAACAAAACTTTTAAGTTTAAGGAGTTTACAGCTGTCAAAGGGAGAACCTGAAAATGCACTGGCTCAGCCACTCAGTACCACACTGCAGCCTTTAGGAACGTCTGTTCCACAACCAAAAATGCAGCTGAAGTTCATGTAGCCAGGTTAATTTTAAACTAGCCAGAGCAGTGCAAAGCTCAGTGCAGCTGGGACACGTTCACACAGCTCCTCAGAGGCAGATTGAGCAGCTTGCTCTGAGCACTGAACACCTCCAATTACAGCATAATCAGTACTTGAGCTGTCTTGTTTGAGGCCAGCTCAGTGAGATCTATGCATTCAAAGGACAGAACAGAAATCCTCTTGGAGTATAACACCTAAATGAAGTCTCAGAATGAGTAAAGGGAAAAGGAAAACGTCATCCACACAGAGATACAGGGAAAAAAGTGGAAAGTGCACTTTTGGCTGTTTCAGACCCTTCCTGGCAATCACATATAGAAGTGAGGCTCTGTTTACAGAGTGAGCTCTCAGCCTTGCATTCCTAAATTCTGTGAGCAAGAGCAGCGTGAATCGCCTTTCTTTGGTATCAGGAGACCAAAGTGTTCCTCCAGACACATTGATATTATGGGACAGCTTGCTTGTGCATGAAGTTATGCATAATGAGAGCCCTTAATAAGCTTAAAGGGCTACCCCTGCATTTCTCTATTTGACCGCATCCAGTTATTTAATTTCCCTGATGGTAGAAAGCCCTGGCTGTCAGAACAGGCAGCAAGTTTGGGTATCTTGGTGCTCTGATCCTTTCTTCACATCATTACGATGACACTGGGTGAAGCAAGCGTCACAGGGGAGAAGTATTGATAAAAAATTCACTCTGTCTGGGTTCTTTCTTGCTGTTTCATTGAGCCATCATCCTTTAAGCTGCTCACTATTTATGATGTACACAAACTACATAATTAATTGTCCAATTCAACATCAGCACTGTGGCCTGTGACAGACTTTCATTTATCTAAGCGTGTTTTTTCTTTCTCTGGGTTTATGATGTTGCCCCAGACAATCAATTTGGTCAAATTCCCCCAGAAGTTCAAGGGAACAAACCACTCCTTCATTTCCACTGGAGTTATTGTTATTGGATTTGAAATGTTCCTTTTAACAAAGAATTAATTTGCATACATTACAAGCTAGCCAGTTCTAAAATCAGGAAGCTGAAAAAATACATGGATTCATATTCCAGTATTTTTAACCAAAAAAAGAAACCCCTGTCATCAGGAAGCAGGTGCTGGCTGCAATTTCTGTAAGGATGAAAATGCTGCAAACAGAAATAATTCTTAATATCTACTTGATGAAGGTGGGGAAAAGACCCCTGTGCATAGAGCTGTGACTTCACACACAGTGGTCAGGACTCTGAGATACAGAAATGTAATTTCTATACTTTTGGAGGCAAGATAGATAGATTTTGTCTCAGATATCATTCCCAAATAGCAGCAGTGCGGAGAGGAGTGTGGCACTAAAAATAACAGTAAATAGATATAGTCAGATATTAATCACGTCTGCAGTAATATCTAAATTCCTTATGTGCATTCACTTTAATTAAATAAAAAAACAGTTTCACATGATTTTCTGAGACTTTTATGCTGTCTTTCCCTGGAGGAATTCAGTGATATGCACAAATACGGAACAAAATTCTAATTTAAGTATCTCATACTTTTGTTGCTCTCACCAATCCTCTGTGGTCTGCAAAGAATTCAAATGATCAGCTGCCTGCACGAGATACTTAAAAACATGGAAGAAAATCTAAAATCCACTGGCTACAACTACAAAATAAAATAGAAATTACTCTCAATGTTTTGGTTTTGATTATTTTTCTGTCAAAGACTGAAATGTAAGTAGTTCCTAACTCGTGTAACTCTCCAAAGCAATCCAGGTGTTAAAGACCTTTCTCAGTGCTGGAATAGTAACAGCCAGAACCGAGTCCTGCTCTTGAGGAAGTTAATAACAGAACCAAGAGAATTAAATGGGGACATTGGAAAGTATCCTTCAGTTTTCAGAGAGCTACTTCTGCCATCTGCTTTTTAATTCATACCCTCAGGACCTATTCTCAGGCTACAGCTTGTGAGCAGCTTCAAACAATTGACATTTTATGGCAAATAGTCAACCTAGTAGAGGATATAATTTTTTTGTTATCCCCTCCAAAATCTATGCCCAAGATTCTCTTGAACTTCTCACAACAAATTAGAGCCTTTTTTTTTATTTTGTAAAGCAGGAAAAGTACCACCATAAGTACCACTTTTTATGTTGCATGATTCTAGCCCGATTGAACTTTGCTAGAGATATATTTCAAGCCCTTCTGTAAAACGATAGTGATGTGTAGTTACAGCACAGCATCATTCAGATTTATCTGTTTAACTTTGTGTCAAGAAAGGGTGGCACCCAGAAACCAAGTCATGAAGGTGTTTCCCTGCCAGTAACAAAACAGTAGCAGGGCACCTATACAGAAACTCACAGTCCTTACAAGGTTTTATTTGCATTAGCCCACTCTAATAGTGATGAATTTAAGATTGCTGCCATCCATTTATCACAACCACTAGCTGGAGACTGGAGAAATGAGATAGGACTCAACCACTGTCCACGAAAAACATAACTCTGAAACATGGTGCACTTAGTTCCCATAATGACAGTGCCTGTCAGATAACAGTGATGAAGCTTTAACATTATTGTGCCCTGAAGTCCATTTCATTGCAGCTACGGGGTTTAAGATGAACAAAGGTCTTGCCTTGTTTTTAAAGGAACACGTCCAGGATTGCTTGAAACACCAAACCCTTAGTAAATGGTTACTATACCAAAGTCAGACTAATCATTTTGTACCTCCTAAAACAGCAGCTCCTGTGCTGGCTCGAGAAGACTTTATATTCTTAGGCTTGCTCACTTCTTCTTGCTCCCCTCTGCACCAGCTGAACTGTTAGAAAAAGTAACAGATGAAGCTGCAAACAGGAGCTTCTCCTTTATCTGTTTAGAGCAGACACTTTGCTAGTGCAACATGATAAAATGTGTGGAAGGAATGATTCCACGGCATGGGATCCCTCCTGGGGCAGGGCAGTTTCAAATCCTGGGTTTCTCTCAGCAGTGCTCTGCCGTAAATACTCATGATAAATGCCATGGCCTACCAGGAAAAACGAGGTAGCCCTGCATTTCCACCCCTAAAATTCCCTAAAGTTCCATTTAGTATCCCAAAGAAACTCATTTTTTTAATCACATCTTCAATACAGAACTGTCTGAGAATAACTGCCCATCTCTCTGTTGGTGCAAATGAAAGTAATGAAGGCTGATTCCTATGTCCTGCTGCTATGGAAATAGTAAATTTTTTTAAGCTTTAAGCCTCATTTGCATTATTCAGAAGTTTCTCGATATATTCATACATCCCATTTGAATGGACCACAGCTATTTATTGAAATGATCAAACAAATGTTTCCGTTAAAATGCAGCCTTGCTTTTGATTTATTGTATTCATTAAACACTGTCTGCCTTACAGGGACAGCAGCAAAAACACCACACATCAGTATTATTTTCCTTTGAGTGTGTGTGTGCTCACGTGTGTATGTGTGTTGAGTCTGACCATTGATGATGTATCTGAAGGTGAATAAGTTAATTCATCCCCATACATGATCTTATTTATGCTTTTGGTGCTGTCTACCCCCCTGAATTCATTTTATTCTGCCTAAAGTGTAATATCTCACAAGACTGCTGCAACTGCTTCACATAAATTGGAAGAGTAAAAATTTGTCTTTTTTAACCTTGATTCTATGGTGTCCTATTGTACATGCAGACTCGAGAACACACTGAGCCCCCTTCCAGGTGGAATTAGTGCTTAAATTAAAAAATACTGAGGAAATTTATTGCCATGTGCAGGTTGTCCTACCTTTTTTTACACTAACATATACTTAACGTTCCTAACCACTGCGGCTGTTTGTTGATCCTATCTGAGTTTTAGGGTTAAGGGAGAACTCGTTATAACACAGTAAGTTTAAATACTGCTAAGAAATCAGACTTTTTGTCCTCAGAAAACATACGTTTTGAAATCAAATTTTAAGGTGAATAGTAAGAAATAAGTTTTCATGACTTACTGAATTCTTGCTGGTCTTGCACTGTTTTAAATGAGTGACAGGTGATTAATCACTGTGATGAACTTCCTTCCTCATTATTTTTCATTTATACACCTACAGCTCGATGTGTTCCTTTTTGGAAAAGAGAAATGTGGGTGCCACTCAGGATTCCTTAGTCTTTGCCATAGATTTTTAATTGTTATTTTTAGATGCAAAACTTATCTGCAAAGGAAAAACACACCCAAACAGAAAGCTTGAATCCCTCTGTTTTCCATATGAGTGGTTGTTCACTGAAGCCAAGGTACAGACCTCTTGGCAGATCTTGTTTTGTCAGATTCTAATCCCCTCAATGTCCACTAATTAATCCCAGTCTGTATTCTTATTTTTTGCAGGATAAATTGACTTTCCTTTTTGCTGAAGGCACCTGGGTTTTACTCCTTCTAACATGCACACTGTGTTTTATATGGCCCCATACCCATGATGGCAACAGAAACTCCTAGGATTGACTTTACTGCTTTCTGTGGCCCCTGACCAAAATTCCGGAAGGAATGAACCTGAAGGGAGTCAGAGCCACAGACCTGGGGAGGCTCCCCAAGCTGGCTGCAGGTATCAGAAGAGTTCAGTGGAGAGCTCAGTAATGTAAAAACTCTGAGCAAAGATTTTTGATATGAAGAGAGTAGGCCTCAAGCTCAGAAAAGCTGCACCCAGTCAAAATATAATGCCAGCTAAATGAAATACCCCATATGCAAGAAAGAAACCTGCAGGACATGATGGAAAAAAGGCCAGGTGAAAGGGAAATCCAGGTCCCTTCTCAACCTTGAGCTGATTCTTGTCTTTAGAGGAAACAAAAATCCCTCAAGTTTAACATACAAATGTTCTGTGCAGGGCTGAGTGTAAATAAGATGCAATGCTTCTTTGGAGTTTATTATATACAGCAGCCATTCACCTTCCACTTCTGAAGCAATTGAGTTAAAGCTTATTGGCATCCTTAATCACATCAATGCTCATTTCCATCTTCTCATATAGCAACTCTGAAAAACTTTACAGAAAAAAACATTGTTCTTTGATAATGAAATAGAAACCAAAAAGGACACTGGGGATTGAAAAGGGTAAAAGCCTGTCTCTAATTGATTATAAACTGATGACAAAGTGAAAACTGGAAGATTTGTTTGAACCAGATGTTTGTTCTAGAGCTGTTCAACCATCAAAAAAAGAATGTCTCCTGAATATTTACCAAATGAGGATTGATGAAAGAGCACTAAACCTTTTACCACCTCTGCTGAATAAATCTCAGAGCTTGCAAGAGGACTGCCAAAGATTCACATTTTGATCACACACATTGAGGAGGAGTTGTGTGGGATGTGGAGAAATCCTGGTTTGTAGCTATCAGGGAATTCATGGCTTTCAGAGGGCAAAGGTTTAGAGAGCAACTAAATTATAATTCAAGTGCTGGGACAAAAACTGCACCAGAAACACAACCTAAACAGTGATCTAGGGCTGACATTCAGGAAAACATCAAATACCTCTGAAGTCTTATGAACAGGGTGCTCCTTTTAAGTCACTAAACCACCTGTCAACTCTGCAGGGAAAAGCTGTACTTCAGTTTCGTGAAAGCAAAGGTTTAGTGGGGTGAAATGGGGCTGTTACTGCTTTCAATTCATGGGTAATGCAGAGAGAGGTTTGGGAGATGTGGAAGACAATCTTCAAAACAGAAAACAAAAGAAAACTAGGACATCATTTTTAAAAAATCCCCTGATAGACGTGATTCAAAATCCAGTTGTCACAAACAGACTTTGCAGCACATGACTTAGAAACAACTGTATGAAAAACTAAGGTTGGAAGCACATGCTAGGAACTAAAATAAACAGAAAAAAAAGTTCAAAGTAGGGAATTTTAAAGCCCATTCATTCCTAACTCTCCTCTCTAATGATATTATGGGATGTAGTTATGCACAACATGCCAGTAACAGAAATATTAAGGTTATAAAGTTTTCATTTTAAAACCCTGTCAACTTAATTTACCCTAAATCTATGCTATTGCACAGAAAAGTAAGGCTTCATTTCCTTTTAATGAGGAAATCTCCCGATGGTATTAAAAAACAAAATCAACCAAAAACCTACAAAATTTTGATCCTTCTAGACTTATGGATTGAAACCTATTTGGCAAGACGAGGAAAACCCTTTGGTGACCACAAAGCCTCTTGCCTTCACACAGTTCCTCTCAGCAGCTCTGCTGGAAGGATAACATCACTATTTGCTCCTACACCCAAATATTTTCTGATAAATTAAAACAAATCAAAAATCCAGAGACTGGGTTTTTTAGTTGGAGAACCACAAAGAAATAATCTTAATAAATGTTTCATGGCAGCTGCTCAGTCTATTTATCTGCTGTTTTAATTATTAATGACACAAGGCAAACAATGTCTTAGGGTCCAGTAATAGTTGGCGTTAAGCTTGAGAAGGAAACAAACATTTCTGAGGAGGCCAAAAGTCTGGAAGAATTGTTGCTTCCAATAATAATCTGAACTAGCTTCTGTGGTGAAATGATTTCCTGAAGATTGGACAGGAATGGGTGACTGCTGCAGTTCCTGAAATAAAGCCCATCTCTTCTCTATGTCCACTTTCCAGGAACTTGGAACAAGGACAGTTTTAAGTTCTGAGGTTCTGAGGGAACTGCTGGGGTGCTTCATTTGGAGGAAAGGCACAGCCCAGTCACTGCAGCAGCAAAGAGTCAAATTTCAGGGACTGCAGCCTGCCAAGTACACACAGATGTACATTACAATTCTGAATTTAGTCACTATCAGCTACGTGGGTTTTGCTTTGAATGCAAATGAACTTTTGAATGTAATATTAAAGGGGTGTCTTGGGTGTACACGTGAAAGTCAAACATAGCCTGAGCACACTGTTCATTAGCAATCACAAATTCTTTTGCTTCACCATCTTTTCTTTGCATTTAATTCTTTACCAAGAATAATGCATTATGCTAGAAAATTTCTGATTTAAGTGTCAGTAAGATTCTCCTCCCATTTATTCATAGAGTGACATCAAAGTAATTATAGAAGGAAACAACCATGAGCACTTGACATACGGGTAAAGGCAAGCTGGTAGAACTGAGTGCTGTGAAGCCTGGCTGTGTATTGAGAACATTTGGGATGCCAGACTGCATTACATTTATTGTGAAGGGCTTGCTTCCCACACTGAACACATACGTGCAGAGTGATGTGATGTGCTGGGTAAATCAGGGATTTTATATTCATTTGTTCAGTAAAAGGTCCCAATTCTGCAACTCCTGCTGGTGCTCTGTACCTTTTTACACAAGGCATTGAAGCACTCTTAGTGACAGATGGATTTCACTTATAACTCTAAGTGTTCTCTTCGGCTACAAATATAGGGGTTTGTGAGCAAGAAAATAGAGTTTTCCACTGCTTGGCACTTTCAGCTTTTTGTTGCTATTATTTTTAAAGTTATATCCCAAATTTTCCTTATGATGAAGCATCCTTCCCTTCAAGGGATAGAACAGCTTTACTGCTAGAAGGTGGCAACTGTCCACATGGATTCAGGTTTTCACACTGCTTGGAAACACAGCTTTTAAGTTAACTTGGTCCTTTCTCTATTTAGAATGTGTCCAGCAACCAAGAGTTCACATAAAAATGATCCAAACATCTCAATTCTTTGCTCCTTGCCTGAACACAGCAGGTTTCAGGCGTGCCCAAACAGTGACCCACAGCTCCCTGGAGGGGAGCTTTGCAGAATCTCATCAAAGCACAAGCTACAAAAAAGCTGTAACTATTCTCTTAGGGTGGCTGTAACATTTCTGTTAGAAGAGTTAGACCTGCAGAAGAATAAACAAGATTTATATTTAAGGCTCTCCAATGGAGTTAACACTAACAGTAGCTACTGCAAATCTTTGGGCAGTGAAGGAGGAGACCTGGAGTAATTTAGATACCAGCATAAAAAGTGTAGAAGCAAATATTCAAAGACCCTGAAGAATACGTTAAATGTTTTGCATCTTTCCTGAAAGTTTCCCATCTAAATATTTTAGCTGCCTGGATTTTTTTTTCTCCATTAGACAGCATATTTTACTTTGGTGTTTACATACAGGAGTGGAAATAATGGGTCAGGTAGACTAGAGGGTCAAAAAGCAGACAAAATCTCTCTTTTATTCATATTAAATACTCCCAGTCTTCTAGTTTGCTTGCTGACTCTACCAAAGCTCTGAAGTATATATAAAAAAAAGCAGTATAATTGAAGTTAAGGGCTTGCATAATCCTTTTTCTAAAGATGCAAGATATAGCTATGAACACACTGCTCACTTGTAATACCTGCTGTGATCTGCGGTCCAGCTGCAGCTTGTCAACAGGATAAACACAAGACATTCTCGTGTATCTATTTGTGCATGACAGCTGTGAAAAGGAGATTATAAACCCCCACTAAGCCACCAGCCTCACGGAAGGGAAGCTTTAAATGACAGAGGAAAGATAACGCTAAAAAGTGATTTTTGTCACAAGGAAAGAGTCTGCACCAACATCACACCTTTGCCTAATTTCTTATAAGTATGTTAATCACCTCAAAACTTTTCAAAGGCTTGACATTTTTATGGTTTCAGGTTCATTGCCCAGATTAAGCCTGATCTCTCCCCAATATATATTTAAAGTGGGATTTGTGGCTTTGGCTGCATGACTCCTATTGAAGTTAATGGGAGCCAGTAGGCCAAATCCTCACATGCTGTTTTACAGTTCTTCTCCCTATGTATGTTTAACTCTTCTAAACAAATGAACCTGAGCCCAATAGTCAAATAAACAAAATCCACTTTACTATTTCAATTGATGAATTAGGCTTCCAGTACCACCTGATAAGATTTACCAGACTGCTGAGACAAGATCAGATAAAAAACCCCAACCCTAATTTTATGACAATAAAACTGCAATGGCTCTCAAAGAATAATAAAGGAATTCCTCTGACCTACGAGCTCATTGCAGCTGGTTTGAATATGTGAAAATTGGTGCTTGTCAGAAATGTTTTGTGGGATGGGGTTTTTTTTGTTGTTTGGTTTGGTTTGCTTTGGGGTTTTTTTGTGTATCTGAGTGTGTGTGTGTGGTTTGTTGGTTTTTTTGTTGCTAAGATATAGCCAGATTTTTAAACCTGCATATTGCTTTGCCAAGCATATTTTAATTCTGACAAAAAAATACCATTAAATACTCAGAATGCAATTTCTACAGGAATAGGATGAAATTTGAAAACGTCTATTCCTTCCTAAATATAGAGCTGAAGTGGCTTTATGTTTAGGTGAGAGACAAAATTTCTGACCTCCTATGTAAATAAAGGTGCTGCACTTGGGTTGCCCAACCTGGGAACAGGTTGCCCATAGAGGCTGTGGCTGCCTCATCCCTGGAAGGGCTCATGAACAGGTTGGATGAGGCCCTGAACAACCTGACCTGGTGTGTGGCACCCCTGCCCACTAGGAGATGATCTGGATTTGTAGGATTACAGGAAATCTTGAAACACCTTAAAAGAAACCCTAAATGAGTTCCCTCTGGAAATCAGGACTCTTTAATGAAGGAAACTCTAAGAGATGGATTGACATCATCTGTCATGTCAATCATTTTGGGAACAGAGAAGCAGCTGGCAGAGTCTGCAGATCCAGAGGTGGGAATCCTCAGAAGTACCTGCTTTTATTGGGAGAGACAATGGCAGCTACAGTGGGCTACCTAAGGCAAATTGCACTCAATAGCTCTCCAGGGCTCTGACATTTATCCCTGAGCGAGGAGTGGAGGAACAGCTCACTGGAATATATGAAAATGACTGTCTTGATAAATTCAGTTTTGTCCACATTATGATAGTTTATTATAATTTTATGTATGTTATGTATTTTCCATTCTTCTTCTCAACGTGATGCCCAGGCCACTCTGAATGATTTGTGTTGAGTTGGTATAAATGTGTCCTGGGTGTGATCACTCCACTGCCTCAGGGAATAAAGGTGTAAAGTGCTGGTTAACATTCCCTCAAACATTTTTCATTGCTTCTTTACCATGATAATCTTTCCTGACCCCCACACTAATTTCATTTTAGAGTCTTCCTGAAGGGAATAGCTGGAGGTGTGAAATAGCTGGAGGAGGATAATGTGACACCTTATTATGAAGTAGCAGAGTGAATGTTTTCAGCTTGGTCCCTGGTTTTAAAAAAGGAATACAACACTATACACGAGCTGCATTTTGAACAGATGGACCTAGTCATACATAGAGCATGAAACCCAGTCAGATTTAATACATATGATTCCTCTCCAGACCTAGGCATATTATTGTTGTTACCACTGCCATTTTCATCCTACTGCTGTGGTAGACACAAATATTTGCAGCAAGGATAAGCAAACACCCGTCCCAAACACAAACTAGATCTTTATCACATGGAGTTGATTCCAAAATGTTCACAATCTATGAATGAGATGAGAAAAACACAAGAGAGAAGTGCAGCCAGACAAGTACAAAGAGACACAGAGACTATTGATCAGTCTGACCAAACAGCTGGTGGTTGACGTACCCACAGCCTGAGCGTGTGCCCAATTCCCCCTGGACAACGGATAAACTGCTGTTCATCAATTGTAGCACAGACCCACAGCAAGGGCAGCTCTCTTTAGCGGCTGAATATTTCTGAATGAACCCCTTCAACTTCCACTGTCAATACCCAGAGACCTGGAGACCATAAAAGTAAAGGATCTTTGCCTTATACACTTGGTGTAGCTATGTTACTTTTCCACGCGAAGAAGTTGAATTCCACAAGATACAGATGAAAATTAGATCTCCCCATAAATTCTTGTTGAGAGCAATGATGGTCAGCACGTTTGAAAGAAAACTACCATTCCATCTCCTTCCCTGCCTTCCTCCCTCTGTCCCTTTCAAGCTGTTCCTCCCCTCCTCTTTTTTTTCTTTCCCCACACGTCATTCTCTGGTTTATTATTAATGTTCCTCTGTGTAGCACACAAGCATTTTTAAGGTGTTGAGCAGTCTTTAGGGTCAGGCCTAAGTACAATCCATTTGAGGATCACACTCTGAATGAACCACAGAATCATGGAACAGATAAGGTTGGAAAAGACCTCTAAGATCCTCAAGTCCAACCATTAACACTGCACTGCCAAGTCCACCACATCTACCAGTTCCTCAGTTTCCTAATTTCCCTTTCCTAACACTGTTTGCAAAAACTATCTGGCGAACCCTACCCACATCCTTTACTCCACATTTTGGGGCAGGGAAACAGTTTGCCAATGGCTGTGCTCCCTACTGCTGCATATACATGCACACAACATAGAAATTTGCGTTTTCTTTCTCAGAGAAATAACATTTGACATAGTCTGAAAGTTAAAGAATAAAACCCTTAAATAGAAGATTTACCTGGAGTCTTGTGGGAGGTAAAAATAAAGCACAAATATGGAATAGTTAAAAGGCAATCCAGAGAGAGACTGATATATCTGATTAAGACTTCATGAAAACCAACACAGACAGTGAGCTGAATAATAAAGTATTCAGAAGGAAAGCGCTTAAACAAATTATTTCTATTTATGGAAACAGGGACGTGCTATGAGATACAAAGCCAGAAAAATCCTGGCAAATACATTGGAGGCAATTAGATAGTGACAGATTTGTTCTCGCCATTATAAATGCAATGGGTAAGTTACTTCTAAACCCAAGTCATCTGTGTAGCCTCCACTCTTTTCTGAATGATGGATTATACACAAATCATGTTTTAAGGTACTCATCACTGTAGTAGTATATGACTTAAATCCTAACAAATACCTCTTACACCAAAGAAGAAAAAGTCAATAATCAACGAAATTTAACTAAACTCCCACAGCTCTGGTGCTGGTACAAAATAGATACCTGCTGACTTCACTAGAGCTGCACCAGAAGGTGAGACCCATTCATGCCCAGAGCTTCAGAGTAAGTTTCCTTCAAAGAAATTGCCATTTCACATGACCTAAGCTTGAGCTTCTTCTCCAAAACACAAAAGGCCTGAACAGTAGGAAATTGTTCCTTCATCTGCCTCAATTTGCACCAGCTTTCTCCAGATAACTCATTGTTCTCTGAAAAAAACCCCAAATTTTCACATTACTTGAACTATAAAGTATTCCTTTCAAACACTGGGACAAAAGGAATATTCAAAACCAATGACGCACACACAGTTTTAAAACTCAACCTGTTGAGTGGAAAAAGCCATTCATGTTGAATTCAGAAGACATTTATAGAACTGCAGCTGAATTCTACTTTTTAATATTAACCATCTCCGATTTGATAATTGAAACTATGTGCAGGGATGTTCCAGTTATGCCAGAGAGAGATTCACACTAGTAACTAAACGTGATAAGGTAACACTGAAGCAGCCACACCCTTCTGCTTCCAGAAAACCTGCAACTGGGAGAGAGCCCAGAATCCTATTTTTACAGAAATTAAGTCCCTATTGTGGAAAGGTAAAAAAAAAAAAAAAAAATCAAACAGGACTTTCCAGTAACAAAACACAGTCCTTTAACTATTGGATGACCATGGAGAGGATTTATGGTTGTCACTTGGATGCAGAGTCTGAAGATGCTGCCCAAGATCTCCCCTCTTATTCCTCTGTGCTTCCATTCTCACACAGGGCAAGACTCAGTGGAAAGCTTCATGAAGAAGAGGTTAAAGACCTACTGCACAGTTCTGCAGCTGGCATTGACCTGTGTCAGGGTAAGAAAGGCTCTTTTCTGCATCTCTTCTCAAAGTGGGGCAGACAACATCCTTTTATTACCCACTGTTCCCCTACTTCATTTACGTAGACAGCAAGCACCGTGAAGTCATGATTTTATTTTAATTAGCGCAGTAGGCACTGATCTAGAGAGTATTAGCTACTGGAGCTTGCAATGCTGCCATTCAGAAAGGTCTCTGTGCTGCAAATCTGGGAGCTCTGGGGTAATTTTTCTCCCTCCCAAGTGCCGCAATAACCCTTACCCACCCAGACCAGTTTCACCAGAGGGTTCCACTCACAGCATGGGAGCTTTTCTTCAGTACATGTCCTTGCCCAACTCCCTGCCCCAGCTGGGCTGCAGGTAAGGCTGTCCTGAGCCTCGACCCTCTGCTGCTGCTGAGAACCACCCAGCCTGAGCCCAGATGTGCCTCGGCAGCAGGGCCATGGCTGCTGTCACAGGACAGCTGCTCCCCAAGCCTGGCTGCTCTCAGCAGACCTGCTCCTCTCCCCTGTCCTCTGCCTTCACACACTCCCTGCCCTGGCTGCTCCCTCACCACCAGCCCAGGCAAGGTCCCAAGCTCAGCTGCAGCCTCCAGGAGGGGCTGGTTTGGGACAGCAGTGGCTCCAGAAAGGTGAGCTCGGAGCCCTGATCATTTTTACCACTGACCTCTCTCCTGCCGGCACTGCCTTCCTCCCGTTGCCACGCTGCCAGCATTTCAGTCCCATAGCAGGGACTGCATTTCACTTATTAAGATCTCTAAGGAAACCGCCTCTTATAATTTAGTACATCCATCATCTGGTTATATTTCAGCTTTTTCTTAACTTTACCTTGCAAACACCATATAAGCTACATGCAGTATTCAGAGAGGTGAAGAGAGGGGGTCATGCAAAACAGTCATCAGTGCTGCTTTAAGCATTGCCATTTCCAAATGTTTTGAGAAAGCAAAACCACCAGAATCACTAATTGGCTGCAAATCAAGAGGGATTTTTTTTTGTTGTTGTTGTCCTTTAAAGCAGTATCTCTGTTTTGTTTCAGCTTCTTTACTGTCAGCTGTGCTGGGGAAGAAAGGAGCTTGGTCCGTCCAGAGGTTTATTCAAAACACCAAACTGTGGCTGACAGGAGAGATGATCCTTTTAAAGCTGGTGACTTGATATCAGGAAAACAAATATTATTAGAGAAATACTCAAAATCAGGACAAATAGAGCAAACATTGTGCTATTACAGAATGAATTATTGTGAAAGCATGGAATTTACTGCTTAAATACCACACTGAACTCACCCCCAAATTCAGTAAAATTAGTTTGATTTCTGTCAGTCCCTTACCTTTTTTCTATTCATTTCAGTGGACCCTTGATTAGGCAGAAATCTAGTAGGTTTCTAATTTTCTATAACTTGTACTAGTCTTCAGTATTTGTAAAACACAAAAAATATTTTGGCACTACCAACAGAATCTCTCTACTGAGAGTCTCGAGTACTTCTGTGACTTGAACTTGATTAATGTCATTTCTTTGACAGCTGGAGGCAAGCAGGCTCCACAGTCCTAATCAGGGACAGCAAAACGTTATAGCTCCACAAATGCTCTTTCAAAACAGCCAAATTTTAGGCCACCAGTAAATTTGTCATTACTACTTAAGAAGACTGAGGAATGAGAATTCTCCCCAGATGCAGGCCGGGACATTCTGGGATAAATACTCAGAGTCCTGATTATGGCATGGATGCCTCTGAGTGAGCCACTCAGGGTTGGGGTTTTTTTGTCTTTTAAGCAAATAAAACTGATTTTGTGCCATATTGTGACATTTTTAATAACGTGATAAGTCCTTGGAGCTACAGATCTTCTGCCAGTAGGGATTACTGCAATATGAAATATTGAGGAGGACATAATGCTAAAAGGTCCAGTTGGGCACTAAATTTTTTCAGCAGGGAAAGATTTTAGTAGTTATCACAGCAGCACAGTACAGGTACAAACGTTCTGTGATAATTCTCCTTGCTCAGGATTTCTTTTAAAGCAAATCCAAACAGACACATATTTTTTAAAACTTTTAAAAGCGGGTTTAGTGACATAAAAAGTTGTTAAAAAAAAATCACTGTAAACATGCCTTTATAAATTTTAAATCCAGTCATGGAAGAGTAATGGAAAGATGCAAGTAAGGCACCAAAAATAATGTCTCTTTCTTCTGCCCCTCTAGTAGAGTTGCTCTTTTTTACTTATCACCTATGTATTTCTAAATCCTGACACTTCACATGCTTAGACATTGAGATGCTCTCATGAATCAGGTTCCCTTCAAGCAGTTATTTCTCCTTTTTCTGAGGCTACTAAGAGAATAGACACTTTTCCAACCATTGCTACCTTTACCCGCTGTCTTGCTAATGATGCCTCAGACATCAAAATATCAATAACTTTCAGTTATTAGAACAACTGGCACTGTAGTTTAAAGCAGGATGGAAAACATCTAAGTAGGAAGATAAAGTGATACTTGGCACAGCTGAGGAAAGAAATATACTGAAAGTAGTGAAGTATTAGTAAGAAAACTACCCTGTCCTGGTTCTCTCTGTCAAGTGCAATGTCTTAAGTGATACCAGAGCTGCAAATACCTTTGTCTTTATCAATACATAAAATGTGAGTGGCTGACTTTTCCTCAAAGCTTTTCTGGTTTTACTTCAGTTTAAAGAAAAACAAAAGAAGAAAAAGAACGTAATCAAATGTAATTCTACTCTTTATATCAGTTACCCATTAAAATTTCATTTTCAGACGTCTTAGGGGCAGGAAAGTTCACTTGAGCATCCAATTTGATCTCCCATTTCCAAAATGCATGTAATTAAAGTGTAATCAGTCTCCGACTAATGCATTTTCCAGAAAGGCACTCACCCCTGAAGAAATCCAGTGATGCTGCACTGCAGTATAAAGACATTTACTCCTTCCAGAAGACCCCTTGACAAGTTTTTTCTGTACAGTTTCAGCTGCCCAACAGACTCCTAAAATTAGACACAAATTTCATTTTTGCTTCCTAACAGAATTTTGGCATGACCCAAATGAGTGTTTTTCATGCTGCTATCTGAATATTGCACATTCCCTTTGTGTTGCAGCCCATCCTCCTTTTTCCTGAGTGCATCCATGCTTGCAACTGGCCATGTTTCCAGTCACTTGAAATACAAAGAGAGTATTTTCTAGGACTGGAACCATCTTACTGGGTGATCCATACAGCTCTGTAAGACTTCTGCCACACACTTCTCCTTTCAATAAAAATTCTCTATTGTCAAGTACTTTAAGATCAGCCAGTTCTGCAGTTCTTTCAAAGTTATTTTTATTCCCAATGTCGAATCTAAGTAAAATAACTGTAGGGTGCTATTTTTATTAGCCAGATGCATCATCCAACAAACAAATAAAATTATGTTTATCTCCCAAGGCCCATTTTCACAAAGCCACGTGAACTATCATGAGATGAAAACACGTTAAAAGGGAATATTGCCATTCTCTGACAACCAAATGGAGGCTGCAGGTGGAAAAGAGCTACAGTTGGATCTCCTTTACAGGACCAGGCTGATGACAAATTGGGGAGTGGCTTTGCAGGACAACTGGATCTTTGTTTAGAATATTTACTGCAGAGGAGTGTGTCTGCATGGACTCAAAGGGAGCTACAGCTCCAATTGTCCAGAAAAACACCGGGAAAAATACAGCTGGAAGCCTGAAGGAACTATATCAACACATTCCATAGGGACTGCCTAGAAAATGCACCAATGTGACAGTGACTGCTGCTGCACATCTGAAGTCAGAACAGGAATCCATGAAAAATTGACAGTTAGAAGTGTATAATGGTTGGGATTAATTAAACTCAGGATTTAATGTGCATCCCCTGACATATTAGAAGCTTTGTTGCAGATACTTGAGGAATGAGAGTACGCGTCAGGTTTCTTGAAGAGATTTTACAGAATAGGTTTTCCAGGGTCTTTGACACAATGGTTTGGTGAAGTAGACCGCATAGAGAATTAGCAGAATCTTTTTTCATTTGAAAAAAATCCCTTCCCCAGCAGAGACCTGCACATTTCTATGAATTTTTATAAAGAAGCATATTTATCAGACTATTACACGATATTAACAATGACTTTTAAAACAATTTTGAAGGAGATAGCACACTGAAAACATATTAATTAAAGCTTTTGAAGACATTATATCCAGGACCACTTGTTCTGCTTTGAGTCACTGAATTGCTCTGCAATTTTCCTCAGTAGAGTTAGACATTCAACACCAGGGAGCAAAGTCTGGTGCTGCTTGTTTAGTTTGTGGTGTGGAGCATGGGGTTTTGTGTGTAATCTGAAAATTAGAACCCCTTATCCAAGCCTGGGTGATAGATTCTCATCTTGTCTGTGCTAAATATCTGAACTGCAGTAGGTGACCTCACAACTGCTTGAGGATTAACAGTCATCATATTCTAGATCATCCGATGAAATGTTTAGATTTTGACAGACTGGTAAAAAGTAATTATTTGCATATATTTACTTACTATTTAGGCATCTTTATAAACTTCAATTTAGCAGCATTTTTTCTGTGCATTTTTTTAACAACTGGGCATCAAACACAACTCTAAAAACAAGTAAGCGCTGTGATTTTGCATTGAGTTTAAGCTATAAATATTACACAGTAGAAATATTCAAAAATAA
This sequence comes from Edolisoma coerulescens, assembly GCA_013397115.1. Classification (NCBI taxonomy): domain Eukaryota; kingdom Metazoa; phylum Chordata; class Aves; order Passeriformes; family Campephagidae; genus Edolisoma; species Edolisoma coerulescens. The sequence goes on from VWZW01003324.1 coordinate 849,814, forward strand.
GCCTTTTAAAGTTAAAATTCTGCCTTCTACCATTAACTATTTTAGCAGATATTAAATAAGCAGAGCACGAAAGCATATTTTTAAAAGTTTTAATTCTGAAAGATCCATTTGTTGGCTACCTTTACTGAAGAATAATTTTAAACAGCACTGGAAGCTAATGGTTGTCAAGTCTTGAGGATGATTGTCACATTTATCAATAGTCTGTCTGCTGCTTTTAACAATTCCTTATAGCTGTGTTGGTTAATAGAACATTCTTTCAATGCATTCTGGACATCATTTTCATGAGTGAATTTATTGTTGGCTTCCATTGAATTGTAAATAAAGAAATACCTACATTATATGTATGTATGTATATATGAATGTAATATATGTATGTACGTGTAATAATAAAAAATGCAGACTGCAATCATTTATTGTTAATGTAAATCCACTCCAAATTTAGCAGCTACGCCAACAATATTAGACTAAAATCATCAGAATGGAATTTTATCCCCCTCTATTGAAAATAGGTTTGTCTTTCCATACTTGTTTTGTGGTTCATATTCTTGTATCTCAGACTTAGATGGGGGAAATGATTTATGCGAGTTACAGAATCTCACAAACCTTTCTATCTAGTCAACAAATATCGATAAAGATATGGTGTAGACAAAAAAATAACATTCCTTAGTAGTACTAGCTTACACTAGAATGGGGTTTGATTTTTACATTACACAAATTTGCACATTCCAGTCCTGATTTTAAGTGTTGATTTGAGGTAATTCCAGGGAAATGCCCAACCCAGCCCTGTTGAAATGAAGTTCATCACTGTTTTCAGTGATCCTTCTGTGACTGAGAGAAACAAAGCAAACCAATATCAAAATCAATATTAGTTTCTACACTAAAACAGAAAAAAGAAGAGAGCTGTATGTATTCTAAATGAGTAATCACTAAGTAGCAGTCTTACAGGAAAGATCTGCAGGTTTTTTAGGATTGTAAAGTGGAAAAGAATCAACGGTGTCAGCCATTGGGACAAAATATGCCAGGAGGAATAAACACAGCCTACAAAACACGCAGCACAATCCTTTCCACTCGGTAAGACCCCACTGCATGAAAGATGTGGGCAAAGCAGAGACTAGGGGAGAGCAAGAGCAAGAGAAAATGTGATTTGACTGTAGGGTTTTGTGAGGCATGAGAGGACAGTGCTGCAGCTTTCAAGTGGTAGAAAGCTGCTGCAAAATTATCCCTGTCCATGGCAATGGGACAAACAGTAATGAGCTTAGGCTGCATTAGAAGGGATTCAGGTGAGACGTGATGATAAATTTGCTAATGATGGGATAATGAAGCCCACTGGAATAGATTGCCCAGGGAGGCAGTGGAATCTCTGGTATTAGACAGATACCTATCAGGAGCTGGACAGGCTTTGGGCAAGGAGAGGTATTAGCTGTCCCCTTGCTGTCCTTTCATCCCCATTGCTCAGGACTGTGCTAACAAATCCCCACGAGGCAAGCTGAGTGTGGCTGTAAATATATTACACCAGTGTTGGTCTCAACTGTTCACTTCAGGCCCGTAATGCATTTTGATTTCTGATTAAGCAACCTTTAAATTTCTGAGATTCAATGGGAGGAAAGGGGATTAAAGCCTTTGTGCAGTATTTCATCTGTCAGCGAGAGGTCCCATCAATTCTAAATTCATCACAATGCAAATGAGAGTGGAAGCACTGAGATTTTCCTTCAGCTGAGAACTCTTTTTTCACCACCTATCACTGCACCCCAATGACTGTGCTGCGTGTTTTTTCAGTGGAATGAAGGCTCAGAACCTTGAATCATGTTTGGTGTAAAGAAAAGGAGCACAACCAGAGAAGTCATTAAAAGTTATTTTGGCAAAAAGACTCATTAATGATGTTTGTCCAGTCTTTCATGATTTCAGCCATTCAAGTTATGGCTGGGAAAAAAATATTCCACACTGAGAAACACATATTTTGGAAACTCTTTTCTGTGTGGGACCCTGGAAGAAGCCCACTGTTCTGTTGTGTAAAAGGGAGTTTGTTTTCATTGTTTATACTCTATAGAGTTTTTCTAACTATGGTTCAACTTCTGGAAATGCATGGAACTAAATCTCTGACCATGTGAGAACACTGTAAGTAGGTACACACAGAAAATGACTAATGGGGAAATGAAAGAAGTTAATAATTTTGAAATATATTTGCAATTGTTATTACCTATAATGTCCTGAAATCTTATTTTTATTTAATTGGTTTTTTAGGAATGTAATTATTTTTAAACTATCACATGCTGATTATATTTCCTATACTAAAGTCTGGTAATGCTATCTTAGTGTTTCACCAGTTTTCACTGCAATTAAATTTAGCATTTAGTGTCATTAAAGAAAGAACAATCTCTCCTCGTAAACAAATTTGCTTCTGAATTTGACCTTTGACTGTGTTTTGCAAAATGCTTCACTTTATGATTGCAAACCATTTAGTGAAGCTGAATATTTGAAATTCCCTGTTTGAACTGCTTGACTCGTCACCCAATCCACCTGGCTGTTTCTCTTGTGTGAGTTTCTGTTTTGTAAAGATAAATTTTTTAGACAGAGAAGGATGAGGGAGAATCAGAGGATTTTCAATTTTCTCACTAAGAATGCAGTCTGGGGAAGGATTGTTTCAGATGAAACAGCCATAAGTTTCATTGCAATATAAGAAATGTCTTCATAGATTTGGGCATGTGTGTTGTTCCCAGGCTTAAAATCCCAGAGTTTAAAGTGACACATTGGCAACGTGTCACTTTGCCATTTCCCAAAATACCACAGTGATTTTTCAGTGATTTTACTATCAGTTAGTAGGACTTGGTCTGTAAACTTCCATGAAACTTCCTGTCAATATACCTGTTAGCTTGTTGGGTAAATGAAAATGTCATATTCCAAGTGAAACACACATTTACTACTCTTAACTTTCCTTCTGACTGATTCTCTTAAAACCATTCCACTCTCCTCAGCTTTGCTGTTACTTTTTGTATCAGATTCAATAAAAAAGACATTTCATGTTCAGTAAGATGCTTCCTAAATTTTGCTGAAAGTGGCTACAAAAGGAGACTTTACAGGATGGGAACAACCTTCTGCTCTTTTGGGCGAAGAGGCCAAAATATAAAGCTGTATTATTAAAAGCTGTTAAAATAAATGTTTCAATTAAAATAATTTATCACTGGACTTCCCTGATTTCCTCACATTCTGTTCTTCCTCCTGTGGGTTGGACACATGATTTTGTCGACTTCCCTGAGTGTCTGGCTCAGGGATTTTAGTGGGATTTTGAAATTGTGTCTCTATTCCAACGTGGCTTTGTAGCTTTTAACCCACTAACTCATCTTTGTGGTGAAACTTGCCAATTAAACCCTGAACATTCATATTAGAGCAAACATGAATGAGCATTCGCATTCAGTTAGTGCCTTATATGAATCCCCCCAATCAGAATTTTATAAATGACAAAATATTTGTTTCTATTCTTCAGGTACCTGGTTTTACAGGTAGAGGTACAACAAATAAGATTATTCAGAATTACACTTAGTTGAGAACTCAGAAGAATCAGAGATTATTATCATCTTACATTTGCCTTGGTTCTAAAAGGCTAAATTCTGGACTTTGGAGATTTTTCTAAAAAATAGACCCAATGCCAGAACTTAAGGGGTAAATTTGGCTTCTAAATTAAGACAAATTTCCTGACAAGAGAGGCAACAGAACAGTTCCCTCAATAAGGTTTTCAGGCCAAGATTGGATTTCAGGATGAGAAACATTTTACAGCTGTTGGATACAATGGAAGTGAAAGTAGATCAACCAAGATCAAAGATCTCAGTCACCAAATATATATAATTTACCTGAATTTATGCTATCTTGGTTATTGTGCCATGCTTACAGATATAATTCCTTATCCATGTCAGAAATCTCAGATGCTTGGTGGCTCCTGTTCCTAATTATTTATTGCCTTGTAACCAACTGCAGCCTTTCACAAACGCCAAAGGATCTCTCTTAAGCATAAAGAGAAATAAAGTAAGGTTCATACCAATGTAAGATACAGAATGAGGATGTTTGGTACGAAAAGATGTCAAATACTATAAAAATACTCCTGTTATTGTTAAAATACTTACAGATTCCAACAGAGGGTAAACACATCAGAAAGAATTCTGATTGCCTCAGTGTTTATGTCACCGGGTTATCCAGATTAATAACTCAGGGGAAAAGCACTGATTTGCTTAATTATGCCAGTATTAGACTAAGTGAAAATATTACCACCAGTGAGGAGTAAGAAACTCTGGTTCTCATAGCTTGTCTCCACCATTTCTTTAGAACAATACACAAACTGTTGGATTCATGTCTTCCAGTAAGAATCCAGTCTCCTGATATTTTACTTGAATTTTAAATACTATTTTAAATCCTACTGCAATAAAGGGATGCTGATAAAGACAAATCAAACCCTTAAACAAAAAGCTAATGATAAAATTTTGCCTGACTACAGCCTAGATCAAATTGAAGGATCAACTTTCTTTCAACGGGGCTGAGCTAACCTTGTGACATAAGGCTCTTAAATCAGGATATAGGAGACCTCTGCCATTACCCATAGTTCTGACATTCTGTATGATAATTTGAAAACTGCAATTTTTTCAGTGTTATGTTTTACCTTTGCATTATGTCGTGGGTTTTTTTTAATATTTCACTATATCAGTACTTCTGCTTTTGTAAAGAATATTCCTGGGGATTTTCCTCCTGTGGGCAGACAAGCAAAATGCCTAGAAGGGATTGTTGAGAGGTAGGAGAGATCACATATTGTAACAGAAAATTCCCCCTTGTAGTACCCACCCAATCTGCAACTGCATCAGACCCATGAAATCAACTTACACATGAAATTTTCTCATTTTTTCAGTGCAGAACTCGTCTGTGTATTTGTGAGATATTACCAAGACAAGTATTTTGAAAAATAATTCTATAGCTGCTCTTTCTCCTCCAGTTTACACTAAACTGATAGAGGAAACTTTTTAATCTTTTAAATGCCCTTCTCCAAATCTGGAAAAATATTAAAGAAAAAAAACATCAACCAGATTAGAATGAGTGGGAAAGTGGAAACATTCCTGGAAAAATGAAAAGAAGGAAAAGCAGGATATATCTTACAGATGTGTACAAGCTGCATGGACGTTTTTACATCTGAGAAATGTGAAAGTTCACTTTCTTGCTTGGGGAGAATTAAGTTTACTTCAATTTGTGTCTAACTGCAAGATAATAGCCTCCAAAACAACCACCATGAATTTTTAAAAATGCAAGTAAACTAGTGCTGAACTTTAAAGCCAGTAAGTTTGTTTAAACATGCCAATGAATTCAGAGTCTTAATCTAGGAAAGGGAAAAAGAGGAAAAAACCAAACAAAAGAGACTCATAATGCCTTGCACATTTTAATATCATGTGTGATAATGCACATCTAGCCAAACCTACCGACTCAGTGGATTTTCTGAAACATAAAGAGTCTAAATCAAGCTCAGTGTCATTTAAAATTCTCTGTCTGTGGCTTTAAATGCAAGCTGTGGTCTTGCAGCATAAATTAATTGGATGAGGTACTTAGTGTAGCTAGGGCAGGAAGTCAGACTTAATAATCAGCGTGCTCCTGCCTGCCCTTAAAATCTATGAAATGCCAAAAAAAAACTTTAGCAGGAGATCCACTGTAGACAACATTCCCAGGAGAAAAATCTGGCCTTTGATTTTATGTATCTATCAATACCTTAAGAGAAAGGTCTTTAATATATGGTTCCAGTCAAACTAAAGGAAACCTCTGATGTATGAAATGTAAAGGTCAAATGACACTTAATAAAAATTTCAACACTGGAAAGTGAGGAAATTCACTTTGTTTTATGACTGGCTTCCTGCTATCCAAAAGAAGAGTTGGACTCTACGTGCTAAGTCTGTGCCTTTGCTTTGGGAGCTACAACCACAAACCCTCCATGTTCCTGGGCTGGACACCCCAGAAAGGCAACAGAATTGTGTGTGTTCTGCAGAGAAAAAGAGCTCTATTTCCAATGTACCAAATGTTTAACATGGAGCACAACTAACCATATTTTAGCATTTAATCCAGGAAGAGGAGATGGATGGATTGTATTTTGTGTGCCAAATGTAAGGATACTGGAGTAGCATCAACTGTGCACTATTTGCCTCACCTCTCAAAATTCATCTCTTTTCAATTCAGTTCTCTGTCTTTCTGATGTTAGACAGCAGAGGACTGGGAGAAATGGAAATAATAGCAGTGGGGTTTCATTAAAATGAAAAAGGTGAAAATAAACATTGTTTTTTCTAAGTATAATTTTGTGAGAAAGGCTTAGAGGCAGGAAAACAGGGCCCACAAAATGCCCACGAGTCCATCCACGCCCAAGTCCTAATAGAAACCCATTGCTCAAGGACTAAACTAAAGGAAAGCCTCCATTCACATTCTACTTTGGGCAAGAAACTCCAAGAAAAAGGTCACAGTATTGTTCTTTCCCTCACAGAGAAGAGGGAGAGAAATGGAAAGGACTAAAGGACTAAAAGGGCTTTAAAGTTTGAGGGTTTATGTCACAGAGTCAAGGCTTAAAAATCTTTGATCTCGAAGTTTTTGCAGAGTTCCAACAAATGATAGCTGGTCTCGTGAAAGGAAGCATTGTAACATTGTTATAATTAATATTTAGAACAATTTTTACTGCTTATTTGCCTTGCAAAATTTTCTTGTCATTTGGCTCAGGATTCCAAGCAGAGAAAATTAAATCCCGAGCACTAGAGCAGCTTAGTGTCATTTTTTTCTGGTTTCTGATGGTAACCTGAATCAGTGTTTCAGATATTAAACTCTTTAAACCTTAACCAAGCTGTGACAGAAGGAAAAGTCAGAGCAGTAAAATGTACAAGAGGCAGAAAAGACATATGGTGGGTCATTCTCCTCTCTGAATGCAGCAAATCTTTACTGCCTGGGCACTCAGCAGACAGAACCTGTTTATTTTACAAGATCATTTATTAGGAAAATGGAGCTTAGAGGAATTTCTATCTTTCTTTTCAATTCATGCAAATTTCCATGCAAGAGATATCCAGCATTGCAGCATATGCAGAGTGAAGAGGTTTAGGGGAAAAAAAACCTGTGTTCCTTATTGAAGTTTGGGTTTGAATAATTGAAAAAAAAATCCCATACCCTTTTTTCTCACCATGGTAATTAATTACCCTTTACATGGCCTTAATAAATACAGGAGCAGTAGAAAATAAGTAATAGATTTTCTGTGCTGCCAACATCAGAATATGACAATCATGGTATCTTCTTAAAAATGCCAGCACCAGCTTTTACTCTGCCACTGAAAACATTAAATGTGGGCTAATGTCACACTTCGTGGGCTGCTGGCTGCTTGGAGAGTAATAAAATTGTGTAATCTGAGCTGATACATTACACATACACACACATACATCTCTGAAAAATTATAATCACATAATGAATTGCATGTTTAAAATAGTGAAGGGTAAATGTGATTATTAGAGTATCATTGCAGGCAATAACATTTTGTAAATTTCTGGTTTGACTGCATGCATGGATAAGTTACTGAAATGTTTCTGCAAAATCTTCACGGAGGAAAAAGAAGGCAAAAATTACTTTTTGAGGAATAATTCAAATGAGTAAAAGACGGGAAATTAGAACCACTGTAGATTTTGAAAACTCATTTTGTGAGCAAGAACATCACCTGCAAGACGAAAAATCCCCAAAACCTATATACATGTGATCAGATGAAAGATAACATTTCTCAACTGAATTTTAATGTGAAAATGTACTTATTAAGTACAAAGAAAAGTTACCGATTAAACAATGGAACATTTTACAGCTTTTCAGCCTTTTAATGCTGCCTTCATCTTTCCTCATTCCTGCTGCTTTATCTAAGTGCCCCTTTATCTAAATGGTTGCATCTCCTCAGTAACCCTCAGAAATGAACTGACTCAGTTCAGTTCAGACAGCCCCTTCCACTGTTGCAGCTCTTGCATTCAGCTCAGGTAAAGGAACTGAACAGATTGAACAAACTCAGAGATATTTAATGGCTCCTGGCCACTCCTTCTTTGCAAAACAAAGTTTCTGCCTTTCCCCTGTTAGCAATCATAATGCATAGAGAGAGATCACACTCATAACCCAAAATTCAGCAGATGTTTAAGAACATAATTACCTTCCTGTCAGCCAGAAAAACACCTGATCACATTTGTAAAGTCCAGTTTGGAGGCAGTTCCAGCACTGTTAGAGCAGTTAAACAAAGTTTCAAGCAATTCCTACATCTAAAGCCAACATTGTGCCTCACCAACACTTCCCCTCTCCCATGCAGATCTGTAGCTCTCAGAATTTCTTTCCCCCTGCTTTGTTCCAAGGCAGTGGGAGAAGCAAATGGAAGCCCATCTGCCCCTCTACATACGAAGGGACTGTCCAATTCTGTACATTTTACTTGTATTTTTGACTGTAGAAGCAAACAGTGGCAGCCAGTGACCTACGCCTTTCTATCAGCCCCCCTAACAATGAACACTCTTCAGGCAGTTTACCATAACTTATGAAACAGAAAGAAGCAGTTTGGTTTCAGATGTGGCTTTGAGCTTGAAGTGCTGATTGTTGGAAGAAGGGTTTTTGACGTGAATTTAATATGGTATTGAGGATAGAGAGCAGAAAGGTGTAATTTTTCAGCATGACTTAACCAAAGTTTTGCAAGACTGGCCTTGCTTTCATCACCTCGAGATTGAATCAGGTAAGACAGACCAGTGCCTTCACTGAATAGAACAGAACAGAATAGACTGAAGGTGGTAGCATATTGTACCTTCATCTAAGGGTTCTCAAAAGAGAATTGGATCCCACTGTGTGCAATAGTGTCTTTCAAACTAGACAAAGGCTGTTCAGCTTAGTTTTAAGAGCATACACTCCACTTGTGTGTCCTGACAGAATCACTGTCAATACTTTGTTTGTATCTCCACATTTACAGTATCAGGTTCTTGTTTGCTGTCTTAGAAACTATTCCAATAAACATGAGAGTGTCATGCCCTATAAGTAAGTCGAGAAAAATTTCATTTACTGTATAACAAAACGCTGACAAACTTTCCTCACCGCTGATGTAAAAATTTTACACGATCACCCTTTCTCTGGAAAATAGATATTAAGCTCCACATGTGACCTGAATAGTACTGCACCTGCACAGCTTGAAATATAATTTACACCTTGGAAAAAATTTGTAAAATATGCAGCCTGTCCTTTGATTAATTACAAAGATTATTTCATGTTCTTTCTGATGCAGTAAAAGCAGCAGCATTCTTTGCCACTTGACGTGGCCTTTGAGAACTTCAAAGTGGTACCTCTGAATAAATGGCAAGAGCTGCCTTTCTACTCCCTTGCAGAGAAGAGGCCAACTCGTGGGTCATGAGTGTGTGTGACACCATAACACCTACAGCTGCATTTTCTGCTCTTTTTTGCCCAAATCAGCCCCACGTTTGGTCTGAGGGATCTCTGAGGATCATGGCAAGTGCTCCAGGAACTCTTTTCTCTCTGTGGCCTATGCACCTCATGGCCACATGAAGAATGCTGTAAGACCAGGAATATTTTCCCACCTTGCCTCATCGGCATTGCAGTGCAAAGATGCAGTGCTCCAACCTAAAAATCAAGCCAGCAGATATAATAACAACCTCAGGAGGTTGTCTCTTTCCCAGAGGAGCCCCACTAGCTCCCCTGGTAGGCAGCACAACTAATTTAGATTCTACTTAACTGGCCCAAGCAATGGTGAAATCTATTTCCTTGTGCCAGTGTGATGGATAATGGGAGCTCATTCACAAGGATGTGCATCTTTCATTGCCTTTTGTGCATCATATGAGGGGTTAATCAAGGAATGGATTAACTGGGGATGAAATGACAAAAATTGGCACCATCATAATTTCAAAGCAAGATCTATACTCTTTCTGATTCTCCCTCACCTTTCATTTATGAATGACAGATTGTTTCTCAGATTCCATTTAAACTCATTATTAAAGTGCAGTTATTTGTACAATGCATGCCATTCAAACTCAGGTATTTGCTCCCACAAAATACTGGCTGAGACAAGACTGACCTGAATCTAGAGATCAAAATAGAGACAGTCATTATTTTTCCTTACATTGTGCTGATAATAATATTCAAGCTGATTAAAAAAGAGTCTTGGAGAAAGCTAGCTAAAATTTCCAGATGTTTCAAAAAAATGCAATTTCCTTTTGCAGTAGTAATCTATTTAGTCCTTGATTAATCCACCTGCACTGAGAATTTCATTGTGGCAAATCATCATTTCATATTTCTAAACCAGTATATGAAGTGCCTGACTTGAGGCATTCAAATGAGGAGGCCACGATCACCAAGAGCTGCTGAGACCTGCAAACCCTGAAGGGAGACACTGACTCTCTGCAGCGTTATGAGGCTGGGTTTGTCTTTGTTTAGGGGTTCAAATATTGATTTAGTTCTTTAACTATGGATGCCTAAATTGCAAAGGGTTGGCATCCATACCAATAAATAATTTTAAAATTCTGAACTTGTTTGTGACACAGTAGGCAATGAATTAAATGTACATGCATTTTGAGGACAATACATTAAGATCCTAAACAATAAGGATAAACCCAACACTTTTGTATTTATATTTAACTGCTTTAGGCAGCTAATTTTTGTTTCAAAAAAATTTTCTATATATCAAATTCTATTTGCATGGTACACCATTGTGGTTAAATGCAGAAATCTGGTTAATTGTACAAGCATCAGTAGTATTAAGGAATTATTTTATAGAGTATTTAGGAGATATGTAAGTAAAGCAGCAAATATCAATTTAGGAAGTGCTTTAGGATATTAGTATAGGGTGCACAAATAGTGCAGTCTTGCATTTTATTTCAGTAGTGGCTTAGACACTCAGGATGATAAATCTCTTGTTTTTAGCCATTAAACACTCATGTTACTGTACATTTCATAGAGAAAAAATACTCTCCTATATTAGCAGCACTGCTGCCTGGCCATGTCTGACACTTCAGAGCTATACAAGCAGAAAGTCCCAATTCAGGAAGATAGACATTAGGAATACTAAATATATAAAATACAGCCAACATTAAGAATAAATTGTGAAACTCACCCTTAATTTAACTTGTGTCCAGTCACCTTTACTCCTGCATTTTATGGTTTCATACTTGTTGTCTAGAAAATAAAAGCTCAACAAACCACGAAACGCCCATCCTTTGCCTCCACCCCCTGTTTCCAGGTCCCAGTGTGAACCCCACTCCCTGCTGTCTCTCCGACAGCCTCTGCTCCCCATCACCAAAAGCTGCACCAGCTGCAGCTGCCCCTTCCCATGTAATTAAGAGTTCAAGGACTGATAAAATGGCTCAGTGTAGCCAAAGTGTGCTGGTACCACAATTTCACTTTGGAGACAGATTTCCACGGGCCTCAGAGCACATCACATAGTGATGCCCTCCAAAAGTCAAACTCTGCTTAATTTTGCACACAAGACAGGAAAGGGCTGGGCTAGAAATACTTGGAGAGAAAGGAAAAGACAATGTCAAGTTCTTATCAGCTAAAAGTTCAAGGCTGATTTTGAAGGGCAATTCTTCATTCCCTCTAGCTTCTCTTGCCCCTTGCTGATCAGGCTGCAGAAGAAGCTCAAGAATGAAGGTTTCTGGGGCTGCACTGCAATTTTTCCATCTCTTCTCAAGCAAGACTACACAAAGCCTGGCTTATAGGACCATGAGGGCGGCAATAAAGCTCTATAAAAGCTGAAAGATATGGTAAATTGCGGAGAATTCAGAGAGGAATAGGGTAGCACACACAAGAGCCAGAAAAATGACTGTGCCATGTGTCCAACATGGATCAGGACATGTCCAAAGTCACCAAGTAAAATCAGCCTAGGAAGGCAAACTGAGAAAAACCTAAGACATTATTCATGTACAGTAGTATCCCACTACATACAATTACATTCTCTCTTGCCAGACACTTTAAAGAACAGGTCCCATTGGAAGGGGATGGTAAGAGAAAGATAATTGCGTATGGACTTAATTACACAGCATATATTAGAGATAAATAGCACTATTGTTTTCCAAAGAAAATAATCATAATCACTACAGAGCCTTCAGAGTCTTTAATTGCCTTTGAGTAATTATCCGTTTCTCCTTACACTATGTTCAATTTAATTTGTGCAACAATTAACTGAAATAAAACACAAAAGTAAAAATAGTCAGGTTTTCTCTTTAATTATTTATTTGAGACTGGGGAGATAAATCATCCCAGATTTTAAAAGCTGGTTTCCTAATTCTAGTTATTAAATCCCGCATATTTATTTGCATTTCCTGTTATTGGTACAGAATCACCTTGTGAGCTCACATATTAAGAAAGACAGCTCTAACCATTTTAATGGTTTTATAAATTAGCAAGGTAATAAACACAAAATAAAGGTATTCTGCTTCAGTGTGTTCTTCATTCATTTTTATGCTGCTGACACCAGTTTGGTTTTTAATTATGATACTGTTTTGTGATGCACTGGTAGCATCACTGGGAAATATGATAATGAAGTCTTTTTATAACGGGATATATATATAGAATAACAGGAGACTTTGCCATGGTAAACACTCTCTGAGAAGCAAGACAGAACTGTCACTTGTGTGTGTGAGAGTGAGGAAGTCTATGTTTTAATGTAATGTGGATAGATACACTTTGGCGTGGATTTTTTGTTTTTAGAAAAAGAGGTGGAGTACATTCAGCAGAGGACTTTTCATGAAATCAGCTTCAGCTTTGAGTCTCTGTTCCTTTCTTCATAAACTAAACCCATTGTAGATTTGGTTTTGTGGAAAGTCAATTTTACCAACGTAGTTTTGCACTGCCATAAAGTCAAAATTGTATTCATCAGTAGGGACAGAAATCTTTCAACAGTATGTAATAAAGAATTATTAATTTTTTTTTTCCCTTTTGTGGGGGTCCAAAAAAAATTGTAATTCTTTCCATTGTTCATTTTGCATGTTTTCTGAAGTTATCATTGTCCCTTAACAAAATTCTTTATCTTCTATGTAGTGATAGGTGTTTTAAATCAGGCAGCTGCTGGCTGCAGATCTGGTGGCTAAGCCAACACAAAAAATAACCTTTCCTCCCCTATGAGTGAAATTGGGCATGATACATTATTCAGTAAACTCATGCAAAATTTCTAGGTATTAATGACAATGCAGTGAAATGCTGAGCTTCCTAATTAATTCCAAGTAGAAGAGATTAAATACATCCTAATGGTACACACCGTTAAAATGATCATCTAAGGAAGGTCACTTAGTGACTGCATGTCTGCCATGTCCCACACTAAGGAGGGCCATGGCAGAAAAGTCATGTATTACCTATTGCCTGTCCTATTAGCTGGTGGTAAAGTCCAAAAGTCTGAAGTCTAAAATTACAGGAGCAATTTTCTTTTCACATGTGAGCATTCAGTCCATGGTATCCTGGTCTCTGCCACTTCTTCTAAGCATTTATCGAATAACAAACAGTATCTGCAAGTTTTAGTCTGAAGCACAAGCTAAGGCAGAAGAAAATGTCTATCTCCCCTTGATTCCTGAGTAAAATCACACCACGCAGCTGTAAAATTAGTACAGGCACCACAGAGCTCAATAAATAGAAATTGCCAGAAACCCTCCTAAAACGTGGCATGAATAAAAATGAAAGGAATCAAATTCTGAATGCATATCTATCTTATCAAGGAAGAAGTCACAGATGGCCCATTGAGGAATCAATTATGGATGGAAGGTTCATGATCCAAAAGCTTTGTGCTGGTGAGATGAATCTTAAAGGTATAATAAATGATGACAAATGAGTGAGGACTCATTTGTCACAGCTGCTACAGAAGACACAAAAATTGCCTTTTTACCCCCTTCCCCATCCCAGTCAGGTCCAGCTGCTTCTTTATTCTGAAACTCTCCCTCAAGTAGATGCAATTTCAATATTCTGCTGGATAACAGCCACCAGCAGCTTTGGTACCCTGCATTTTCCAGGGAAATTTGGTCAGCCTCAGGCCTGGAACTAAAGAAATGCACTCTGACACACTTTTTCCCAGCATTTTAATATAACCAGAAGTGTGAAAGTGTTCTTTTTCAGGTGATTGAACCAGCTTAAAATTCTCTGTTTGAAATGTGTTGGCTGCCACCTGAACTTCTGTTTGAATCAAAAGCACAATGCAGAATCTCATCCAGACTGCACATGGCATTGAAGGAGAAGTTTACAGCAGAGTTATTCCCAGGAAACCCTCCTCTTCCCACAGGTGGGACACAAAAATGTTTATTTTCCAGTGCTGGCAGCAATGGAGCAGGATCCATCCAATGAGTAACCAAATGCTTGCTTGTGGAAGCAGCTGTGTCCCATCCCTGGGTAAGAAATCTTTTTCTGTGAAGCTGGTGGGTTCCTGTAACATGGACCATTATTCAAATATCATCAGGGAATGATGGCAATGAATAGAACAGTAAAACTGGAATAACAGCAAAGCTACAATTTTCTTTTATAGGCCACCTAGAGAAACTCTGTGAATACAATTTGAAAGTGCTAATATTAGTAAAACACATTTGGAGGCAAGGAGGGTTGACAAGGATGAAACATTACATGAATTTCTTCTCCAAAATGGAGAAAAATGACTGTTAAAAATGTCATTCTATTCTGATTCACAGTGTCCCCTTTGTGTATTCCTAAACTTCCACCTAAAGATAGTTACAAATTATTTTTTACTCAATTTCACTTTTTTCCCATATTAATCATGTTTTTCCTTTGACTCGAATAGAATTTTAGCTTTGCAAGTTGAACTTTATTAAAAGGCGTAGTCATCATTCCAAGCCTTTATGGCACTTGTCTGCAAGCTAGAATTTTTTTAGTTTTAAACAGGATGATAAATAACAGAGGGTTGCCTTTTCTAGGTGGAATGTGTCTGGGAACATTAACAGTGCCTTTGACATAATGGCTTTTTATTTTCTCTTTTCACTAATATCAGTTACCCATTAATTATTCTCCTACGTCAGTGAAAACCTTTTGGAGCCTTTTGGTACAAAACCAAAAAAACTCAAGTAATGAGGACGTAGTCCAGGAATGCACAGAAGATTTTCATTCAAATTCTCCTTTAAAATGTCTGTCACAAGGTTACAGTGGCTCAATACCTATACAGTCTAAGCAGAAAAAAAATTACCACCAGGTAAAAATGAGGACTTAAGAGTTCTAAAATTTACACAGAGTAAAAGATGAGAAGGAAGAGCACGCCCACATTTAATAGTGTCTGTTTCCTTGTTCACTAATTTTAAGACTTCAGAAATGCTGGAAATATTGCCCATAAAAGATTTTGGTGAATCTGATTATTTTGCTAAATTTTTCAGGCCTTTTTTACTCTGTAGAGTGCTTCATTTCCATTCCACCCGAAATTTTAAACTTTTCAGTAAATATAGCCTGACCTGATCATCAATTCTGGCAATTCTGAAATGACATTTTCAATAAATGGATTATTAGTGGATTTTATTTTATTTTTGCTGCCTGGTACTGGGCATGCGGTTTTACCGGTGGTGACTGGGATTTGGACCAGACAGGACTGAAAATAACAGAATAGAGTACCTTTTTCTAGGAAACATATTTCCTTATACAGTGAAATCTGAGCAGGATTTTCTTCTGGTAAAATTGCCTGCATACCACATTGTTTGTTTTATCCTCTCTGACAAAGGCAAGCATGGTTGTTTACAACTTATGAATAGCAACAGACCAGCAGAAAATATTTCAAAGCCTGTGCAACTTATTTCAACTAAGAACCTGATGTATTGTAAAGCCCCAGCATCTGCTGCCATTCAGCATGGGGCAACAATAGATTATTTCTGCTGCTGCTCAGCAAGAAGAAAAATATGTAATTTCTACAGTCTTGCAACAGCCTTTCATAGCCTTTTTTCTTCTACCACAGAAATCCCACCTGTTCTGCAACTGAAAATTCTCTAGTATTAAAATCTGAGAATATATAGACAGTGCTGAACAGGGACCTTCTGTCTTTTCTGCAAGTCAGAAAATCTTTTAGTGAAAAAGTTGAGGAAGCCTCAGGCTAGCACAACAGAAAATAAGCCCCTGGAGCTTGTAGGAATTGTGCCAGGCTGATGGCTGCATTCAACCACTGGTTCCACCTCCTCTTTTATACAGAAATTAACTGAATCTCTCAGGTTCGGTAAGAAGACTGCTAGAATTCAGCAGGTGCTGGAATAGTCAGTAAAAATAGGAATAACAAATAATAGCAGATATGGGGGAGAGCACGGAGAGAGGCTTGGTCTGCCCACAGCAGCAAGGCAGAGGGGGTGTAGAAAGGAAGAGGGAAATCACAGGCTGAAAGGAGCAGGAAATACATTTTCCATTTAAAATGTCTTGCTCACTCACAGCTGCCTTCGAAGCAGTAGTTCAGAGGATGAAACAATTCATTTTAAAATGTATTACAAGTAATGTGGAGACAGCAGCTCTTACACATAAGTTTCTGCCTGAAGCACACATGGTTTTGTCCCCCCAGTCACATTATGAGAATAAAAATAACTCAAAGTCATAGGGCCCTGCTAAGCTCTGCATCTGGAATTCAATTTGTAGGAACACAGGAGATGAGCCCACAGAACTGTGGCTGTCGAATTTTAACCTAGATGTAAATAAACCTAGAAACCATCCAGATCGTTCCCTGTGTAAGAGTTTAAAAAGTTACTACAAAAAGTTTTACTCTATGAGGCCGAATCTCAAAATAAAAATATTTAATGAATATTTGTATGGGATATAATAACGGTTGTTTTTTGATGGTACAGAGGCAGCCCTAGATGGCCTTAGATCTATTATCTTCCCAATTTTGATTATCTTCCTGTAGCTTACTTTGATATTTACAAAAATCAGAATACCTGTAACCTGTTTTCTTAAGAGTGCTGTGATATTTTCCCCCTCCCAGAAACAGGCAGCTGAATATTTTAGAATGGCTCACTTCCTTCCTTGCTCATCTCCACAAAAATCCACTCAATATCATTCTCTCCTAAACTGTCAATCGTGCCAGTCTTTTCTTGAGTATCCTCTTATTGGTGCCTTCATCAGTGACACTGTCTGAGCATCAATATCCAAAAAAGTAACAGATTTCAGAATTGGACCAACACAGCCCCATTGGGACAGGCTGGAAATCCTAAAGCCAGCCCCTAAACCTTCGGGTACTACCTTGTCCCAGCTGTGAGTGTGCAAAGAAGCCTTATTCACCTCCTGCCTGTGGCACGCTGCAATGGTTCCACCCTCATTCAGGGCTTCCAAAAAGCCCCAAAATGTGCTTTGACCACGCCTGGATGGCACACAGTTTCCCACACTAACTGTAACCATTAGTGGACTGATGGAAACAAAGCAGTTAGAACACAATAAAACAATTAATTCCACAACTAGCATTAGTTGTCTCTCACAACCTATCAACATATTTTTCCTGACTGCAAAATTAAGTCTTGTTTCTTCCAGGTTTTGTACAGGCCACGTGGCTTTCTCTGGTCTGTAATATTCTCTTTCGAGTAATCTCTCAATGCTGTATCAACCTTGTTGTGGTCTGATTTATCCTTCCCAGATACTCTGCACATACCACGCTCTTTAATGGGTAAGTGTAGCCAGATTGGTGGCCATAAATCTTCCTAAGCAAGCCTTTTAGACTGCACTGAAAATTATGCTGCAGAGCAAATAGGGAGAATAGCTACATGGAGTTGCTACAGGAGTTATCAGGAAGCAAACCAGGCTGTAATTTTATAGGGTGTCAGCTACTCTGCTAAAAGCAGTGTCTTTGTGTGTGCTCTTTCTCTGTGGGGTAGGAGGGTTTGCTGCCCTAATTCTCTTGAAATTCTTTGAATTATTCTAGGATAAAAGCACACAGAGCACTGCCAAGTGTTTAGAGCTGTGTCTATACTGTATAAAGTACTTATAGGGACTGAATCCCTGTCCTCCCCATACAGGTGCCTGAACCTCTGAACCATTATCATGAAGTTATTTGGAAGTGACTGAGAGAATATCCAGATTCCAATGATTGGTGTATAAAGCTAGAACAAATGCATTCAAAATGTACTGATTAATGCAGCAGTTGTAAGGGGAGTGTAAGTACTTGGCATGCTCCTCCAGACAAAACAACATTGTGCCCACAGAATCGAGAGGAGGCAACCAGGCCACATTTAATCTCAGGTGGCAGGGCACACACAAGGGCCCCATATATTTGTTACCATGACCCCTTTTCAGTAATAGGAAAACCAAGGCCAGTCTTCCTCAATATGATTTTAAAGAACCTAATGAATTCAAGAATTTAATTGCTATTTTTTCCTTCAGCATTTTTACCATGTCAGTAAGCTTGAAACATTCTTCCACTAGTTGAGAGGCATTAAACCAACAAACAAAACTACCCTGTTATCCATCTCCCTAAGTACTTCCACGAAACTCTCCAAGAACTGGGTAAGAACAAGAGGAGTATTGGGTTGGTTTCCATAAATCCAAGATGCATGATGGTAAAACAATTGGCATCCCATGCCCAGTGCACTGCAGAGAGTGAGAGCAGAGGCTCTGAGGGACTGAGGAGTTCCCTGCCAGCACCCAGCACCCAGCCCTTGTGCTGCGGTGCAGGCAGGACAGCCCGGGGCTGGACAAGGCATTCCAGAAGGAGCCTGGCTCACGTGGGGGCCGCTACATGATCTGCCAGATGATGCAGATAAGGCTTGAGCTTTGTTATCGATGCTCGTGCAGTACCCAACGAAAACAGGAAATAATCTCCCAGTAAACTCCCTCCTATTCCATTTCAGAGCACACCTGCACAGATGCATTTCAAGTGAGATCAGGCCATTGGCCTTCTCTGCCTGAGAGACCACTGAAGAGAGAAACTCTTATAAATGCCGTTTCAGAATTGGGAATAGAAATCTTTCTTTTCTCCCTGAGTACTGCTGGCACAGTATCTTTTTACTTTTCTTTATATATAATATCATCTGCAAGGCCAGCATTGAGTTACAATGCACAAAGCACTACAGAAAAGGGTGGATTATCCAATATTTTATAGACTACACAGGTAATAGAGAAAAGAGATACAACCACCACAAAAAAGAGGTGTCTTGACTATGGCAGACCTTTATGGAGGAGGCAGGGATGACCATTCTGTCACACCCTGGAGGAAACTGCATTGCCAGATATATTTCAATTACAGGTTAAAATAAATTGGTTGCTTTTTAAACTATAGTGTAGGAGCAAGATATCTAAAATTACCCACGGGATTTCCCTGGATTTATTTTTTCCTGTTGAAAATCAGCAACATTTATGCTCCTAAATCACTTACGATTTTATAAAGAACAAGTACAATAAAGCAAATTCTTCCTGGGGAGTCCTAGCAGTTTAGCTACACCACTTGGCACTGCTGCAGGACCAAAGCCACAAACCCAGCCTGCAGGAAGCTGAAACAGACTGCATCCATTAAACAATCACACCAAGAAATGCTCGTAAATTTTCCCTAGATCACTGATTCTTCACCTACTCTATATGCAAATATTTTTCAACAAACACACCGAGCAAAATCCTTCTGCTCATTGACAATCGTTAAGCAGCAAGAAAGACAATACTCCCAAGAAAGAAATAATGGGGAAAAATTAATAATACTTATCCATAAGATTATACTTCTCCTTAGTAGCTATCATAGTTGTATCATATGCCCTTTTTTATTCCTTTTCAGTTAAGAAACTGAGAAACGGAGAGATGATGCAGTTTTTGAAAAGTCAGAAACTGATAAGCAATCTCAGGTCCATGGCTGATGCCCATCCAGAGAGACAAAACCTCATTGTTGCTTCCTGAAAAGGCTCGAAATGTTTAAGGAAAAGAAAATCAAATTTGCACACTCTCTTGGATACCTTTTGTACTTTAAAGTGCAGAGGATACTGAATAAAAATAACTGGGTGGTTTTATTTTTCCTGCACACAAGCTTTAAATGATTGTATTATTTATCACAGTGATCATGAGCACTTTACTAAAAACTTCCTAAGTATTTAAATATTCGTCTTTTTTTTCCCTGGAAGATTTTTAGCAAAAAATGTTGGCAAGATAGTGGGTACAGAAAAAAGTGCATGAGTCATACTCCCATGACAGGAAAAATGTACTTTAAGAGACTTCTCTCATGTGTGCTTTTGAGTATGCAACTGGCTCACATGGAGGAATAAATTAACTTACTTTTCAATATTGAAGGAGAACCATGAGACTACTCAGTCTTCTGTGATGAATAATAAGGGTTGAAAGCAGCAAAAAGACCCATCTAAAGTAGCTAATTATCTTTTTATAAACCACAATAGCTGGTGGTTTATAAACCTGGCTGGCCACAGGTTCCTCTACAGGCATTTTTATATTTTACACTATACATTGCACATTTTGAAATTTGCACTAAAAATTTTATGACATTGCTGGGCAGATAAGAAAACACACAGGGGGTTCATTCCACAGACAGTTCCAGGGCTGAAGTAAGAACTTTATAATCCTCCAGTTCTGGAATGCACATAGAATAATTCTACAATCCAAAACTTGCTTTCCTCAAGCCAAATTCAAAGGTATTAATAGAGATAGGATAAGGTGGATCTGAGGACAGATTTGAAGACTTCTAAAAAAGCTTTACCTGTGGATTTTATGCATGTCAGAAGAGAGAAAATCTAAGTCTTGGCAGAGGCCTTACAAGGCACAGGTTTATTTAATTTTGAGTCCTCACTCATTCACACCATCAGGAAAGGTTTCAATCACATGGATCCTTTATATATTTTCAGTATGAAAGACAGAGGTAAGAGAGAAGTATTCAGTTTGTTTCTGCCATCCAGGGTAGTTTTGCTGGTGACTGAACTGAATTTGGAACTGATCTCAATAAGCAATCCTTAAAAGCTTGACTTTGCTTCTTCATTTTACTTAAAACTCTTCCAGGAACCAAAGAGGATCTTCTGGAAACAAGAAAATTGATGTTGCTCATCTGGAAATCCAAGGCAT
The DNA here is from genome assembly GCA_013397115.1 of Edolisoma coerulescens. Classification (NCBI taxonomy): domain Eukaryota; kingdom Metazoa; phylum Chordata; class Aves; order Passeriformes; family Campephagidae; genus Edolisoma; species Edolisoma coerulescens. Next base: position 870,799 of record VWZW01003324.1, read on the forward strand.
ATGCCCTGAGTGCAGGATTTTTTTTAATTGTTCTGACTGAATTTTGGCTCTTTTTATGCAGCCATTTTGTATCTTTGTTGCAAATCTCTGTGTAGCAATACAAATAAAGAAAAGTCCAGTCAATCAGCCTCTTGCACCCCGCAGAAAAAGAGGTAAGGTGTGTTATTTAGTCTTTCAAATGCCTATTTGGTGAACTTCTACATTTCTGATATGCACAGCTCTCCCTGCTGCACCATACTTAAAATTTTTAAAGCAATTATCCTCAGAAGACTTCTTAGAGATGGAAAACGTGGGAATGCTACTGCCTGCTTGAAGTGGAGGAGTGTCATCAATCCAAATTTACCAATGGTGGGGCAAGGTCCAGTAAGGTTAAACAATTTACTCCAAAATATAAAGTAAATTGGTAAAGTAGTAACTTCAAGTGGAGATTTACAACACTTCTTCAAAATATCTTTTAATTTTATTTGAAAAAGCTATGAACTTGAAAACTAAATATTCCATTTCTCAACAAAAACTGTTTTAGTGGACCTATGAATATTAGCAGCTTTTGAATTTGACAAAAACAAATGGGTAATCATAATTTTGGATTTATTGGTATAGGATTTAAATTGTTCAAATTAGATATAGGTGAAAAAAAGTTATTTGCATGCTTGTATAAGCCTTAAAGCCCCTCTGGATACTTTTAGTCCTGACAGATGAAGTTTTGCCATAACACCCTGTTCCTCATGACTTTATGACTGCCAACCAAACAACTCCAGGAGTTCCATTTCCACCAGCAGCCATCTCAAGATCCTTGTTTGAAAAAAAGAACTTCTTACTCTCTCTCCAAAAGACATTTTAACCCCTCCAAGATCTGATGGATGGTTCTTTCACACTACCAAAGAGAAGAGTCCAAGGCTTTTTTAATGCAAAATTTACACATTCCATTAGAGTTTTAAATAAAGCCCTCTGAACTAAATATGGTAGGGCGTGTTTATGGCAATGAATTCAGAGGAAACTCTTAGGAATGACAAGATTTTTCAGAGAATAATCTTTGTTAAATTTGGAATCTTAGCCTTTTCTCAAAATCTGCCTCTGCTTAAAAATACTATTTTTCTTCCTCCCAGGCTATTAAGACTTTGTAGGCAGCTGAACCATGACACTTTCAAACCAGTAAGGTTATGTGGCACTCATAGCTGCGCTGGGACCTCAACTTCCCCCATTCATTCCCTTGTTGAGCCTATTTTTGAAGTCTTGTGAAAGTCAGGTACTTGTTTTCCCATCTCCTATCTGCTGGCTGGAATGCAGTAAGCATTAACTTATTTCTGACTTCTTAACTCTAATTTTTACCTTACTCCTGGCTTCTTTACAGCAACCGTGTCCCAGGTACAGAACAAGTCTGCCCAGAGACACACAGCCAACAAAGTAAATTCAGCCTTTCTGTGATAGAATAAAGAAATACAAGCCTTAGAGTTATACTAAGCCTAAAAATATTCCCAGGTTTAATGACAATTTGATTTAGTAAGCTTATACCTAAGGGGTTTGTGGCATAACTTCCATTTCAAAGCCGGGTGCAGGACATCATTTTCCTCACTCCTGTTTCTATGCTCTGTAGCTTAATTTAAAGCTTTCTCCTTTTCTCTGTTACTTAGGAAGGCTATTCTATTTTAGCCCATTTTATTAACATATTTGAGTGAGTCTGGCATGGGTCCTTTTACACATTAGTTATTCCACAAAGAGGAACAAGGAGGATAAAAGATAAATGTCAATAATGGAGCAGAAATGTAATGATATCTGAAAATTTCAATTCAAGTATTGTTACATTGCTCTTCAAAGCTTTTCTGAAAATTCATTCCAGTGAAATACAATGCTGGTTATCTCACACCAGATTTGCTCTCCTCCTCTTAAGGACATGATAATTCATTTTTTTGTGCTCTACCTTGGCATGTGAATACCACAACATACCAATGTTATCCCTCTTCAAGCAGGCACAGAACTCTTGTGGGGTAGAAAAGACAACAATGATTTTTAACAGATGGATATTCCTTTGCTAGTTGTCAGTACAACTCCAGCATTAAAACCAGCAGATTATATCCATATTACATTTTCTATGTAATAGATGCATGAAATGCTTTAACCTTAGAAAAAGGCAGGCATTAGACCCTTATTTTTGGAAGCTGCCAGAGGCACTGAGGTGTGTCCACAGTCCATGTTCATATCAAGCAGGTCTTCAGAGTCTGTGTCTGAAGTTTGTTCTTAATTCTGACTAAAAACTGTAATAGCTTTGTTTAGAAATGTCTTTCTGTTAATCGAACTTCAGAGGGCACCTTGCTTGTTAATGTGTTAGCACTGGCAATAGGCATCCAGAACGGACCTCCAAAACTGGAGACAACCAGCAGATTTAGGAATGTGAGCAAAAGGATTTCTGCACAGGGAAAACCCCTCACTTTCTACCTCTGAACAGCTCCATGCTGTGCTTGCATTCTCTAACCACTCCAGGTGATTCCTTGGTAGCCCATTCCAAATAATAAGTAGATTATCTTAACTTCAGAGGTCTCAGAAGTGACAGACTCAAAACCACAGAAAAACAAAAGTTGGAAAAATCATACTTTCATTTTAAAAATGCAGTGCTTAGGCTCTTTCATCACAGGGAAAACCATTAGGTTACCTCATCTGAAGAAAGGTAAATGCCAAATCCGACAAATCAATGCTATTAATATTAATTTAAAACTATTTAATAATGTATTGTTTGGATCCTTCCCTGGCTTTTCTCCTTGCAGTGCCTAGGACTTCATAGTGGCAGCGATGCCGAACAGAGAGGCAAAGCAGTTTCCATGACAACGGAACTACAACTTGATGCATGAGATACAATTAAAAGGTCCAGAACATCTGCCTTGCAACCCGGCTCTCTCCTCATTAGAACGCTTCACATCATGGATCACATGGGTGACCAGGCACCTCTACTCTGAACACTTTTGGCTGTCCCGGGTCATGCTGAAGAGCAGCAAGTAGAAACTGTGCTCTCCTAATTAGGGAGTTCACTCACCTTTCAAATAGCAGCCAAGCTGCTGAGGCAGAATCTGTTGTTTCAGAGCTGCCTCTAAAAAGGGAAGGGTGGGAAAATAACATTAAAAGACAGAGAGAAGCTGTAATCAAATATTTTCTTAAGTGTCCTGGCTTTTTGAGAATAGAGTCTTTGGAATATTTTTCCTTGATTCTAAAGGCTGAAAAAAAATACATTTCTTTTTTCATCTGCCTCTGCTGCTTCTCATCTCTGCATGAAAAAGCAGAGGCTGGGAAAGTTCTGCACAGCTGCAGCGAGCAAGGCTTGAGCAGCAACACATCCCTTTCAATTTTGTGGTTAAAGAATTTGGCTGCATCCTGACACCCACATCCCCATCCACGCAGCACCACACTGCAAGGGTGGCACACTCTGCCACCCAATGGGGTTTTATACTTTGTGGAGCATTTACTACTCTTAATTGCACAGACCTTTAAATTCATTAAAATTGCAACAACATTAGCCTATTGTTTTTGAAAATGACTAATTATTAAAGCGAAATTTCTCACTTCTATTCAACTTCTTTTCTTGGCCAAGAAACAAAAGTTGAGGGTGGGGAGTATTATGAGGAGCAGCTGAGGGAGCTGGGGTTGTTTAGCCTGGAGAAAAGGAGGCTCAGGGTAGACTTTATTGCTCTCTACAACTCCCTGACAGGAGGCTGAAGCCAGGCGGGGGTCGGGCTCTTCTCCCAAGTGATGGCACAAGAGGAACCAGCCTCAAGTTGCAGCAGGGGAGTCAGATTGGATAGTAAGAAAAAATTCTTCGCTGAGAGGGTGGTCAAGCATTGAAAGAGGCTGCCCAGGAAAGTGGTGGAGTCACCGTTCCTGGAAGTGTGCAAAGAACATGGATATGTGTTATTTGTTAGCATTCCAGGCCTTCATTTTTCCAATCTAAACAATGTTTATGACCACAGCTCTTTGCACATCAAGGTTTTCCTTCATTCAGAGCAGATTTGAAGAGTCTAAATTTCTATTTTAGCACAGTTATATTATTGCTGCAGTTACTGGACTACTTTCAGTGAATGGCAAGGCAGGAGACAGTGGCTGCTTTCTCTCCCTGCTGTCTTCTGACTCCAGCAGATGCAGCATCATCTGCTGCTTTGCAGAAGACAGCAGAAAAGTCGCAGATGTGCTCGTTCAAAGGTGCCTCTCCAAACCGAATGGATTTCCTCTGTCTAACGGCAAAGGCTTTTTCCAAACACTGCATGGGTTAATGTTTTTAAAAGAAACGGTCACACAAATCCTTTCTAATGGGAGAAGAATTAAACGACTTAGCTGCCCCAGCTGATAAACAGCAGCTCCCATCATATTAGTCAGCAGTGCTTTCAGCTTAGTTATTGACAGTACTAAAATATCCAGTGGTATTTATACTCTGTCTTCTCCTAGTGCTAAGCAGGGATATTGTGATTCCTGACCAGAGACTGAGCACAGACCTTCACCCTTTTAAAGCCTGACTTAGGCTTTAGGGTGAGAATAATGTGTGCTGGATCCCCAAACACCTCTCAATACCATGATTTCAGGTTAGTGGAAAGGGTCATGCTCAGTTTTTAAACAAAAGCTTCCTGACTTTTCTGCTCAAGCACACTGTAGCCCCAAGTTACATTCATCCTCCCTTTCTATTCGTTACAAACTTTTTCCAATATATTCACTTCCTTCAAAGCTAGAGGAACATGCCATTCCTGATTTATCTCTATCACTCTGTTAATACAAAAGCAGTAACCAAAATCTGAATTAGTGTGCAACTCAAAAATACACAAACATTATCACAAGTGTCTGTCTCTAGACCAGTCTCTTTTGTCCTCACAGATGACACAGCAAATGCTACAGTGAGGTCTCCTTAGTAAGATTTCATTATCTTGGCAATTACCAATATTCATTAGCAATAGAATAAAATAAAATGACAGTGTATATTATATATAAAAAGGTATATTAAAATTGTCACTTTTGTAGTAAAGAAACACTTTGGTGCAGTAAATTTGACTTTTTATCATTCCTGTCCATTTCTTCATTAATTCACAGAATTCAATAAACCTCTTTAAGTGTCCAAGTGGGTGCTGAGGTTTGGTAAGATTTTAATGTGCTATAGTGACAGCATTGCTCACCATGTAATTAAGAAAAAATTATTCAAGCATTACTTTAAATATATGGTCAAGCCCACTTACCAGCTCACAGTGGTCTTAGATGGATTTTTATCTCCATGCACAAACCAGCCTGCATTAGTGCAATGTAAATCTGCTCATTTAATATCATTTGTAATAATAATGATTTCCATTTTTAATGTCAAGAGAAAAATCACTGGTTGCCTGCTCCAAAGAGCACTTAATGCCTCTTATTGCACATGGCACAAATGAGTTTGCAAATTTAAACAGACTTTTCAGCAATAGCTATTATCTCCAGTATATCTGGACAGTGCAGGTGTGGTAAGAGCCATTGTACTTTTATTCATAGGCATAAAAGCACTTGAAAGTCTTTAAAATACAAAGAGCCTTTATATTTTTAAGACTGCAGGGCTATTTAAATACATAAAAATTGAGAATCCCCTCCATGCACTGTACTTCAACTGCCATAAGTTGTGTTGATGCTGACTCTTACAATTATGTGTCTGCTTCTTCCCTGGAACTGCCAAAGGAGTGGCAAAGTATCCCAGAGTACTTGATGAGAACAGCACATCTGAATGGATGAAGGAAAAAAAAAGCTGGCAAGTTTTATGATGGCTCTGGGTACCTGTGTTTCCAGGAAAGCTAACAGAGCAAGACTTGCAAACTCAGAAAATGCTTAAAGAAAAGGTGGGGAAAACACAAACAGCAAGGGCTACATCAAGAATGCACACAGGAACAGACATAAATACTGAGGATGTGTGATTTGCTCTTAATCTTATTAAAAAAAAAACCAAAACAGTAAAAATGGGTTTGAGAACTGAGGAGCACTGAGTATTAACATTGTATTCTTTTATATGCTTATTTTATTTCATCTTCAGTACACGTTTCCTTGGGCATCAGTGATATTTCGTGACACTATTTCGTGATATATCTGAACACCTTGGTACCCTCCCTGTGACCTGTGAATTGTCAAATTACTGGTAGAAAAGTTCAGATAGAGTGAAATGATCTGTAGTGCATGCTTGGAGGGCATCACAATAAATCTGTGTAACATCTCAAAACCTCACAAACCAAGCTGGGCTATTTTATCAGTCCAGGAGCCAAACAAAGTTTTCTGACACTAAGTCTAATAAAACTTATTCTGTGGTACCCTATGACCCTGGAATAATTTCTGGTGTGAGGAATTGTGTTTGAATTACAACTGCACCCCTGTTGCAGCTGTGTGAGGCTCAGACCCTCACCCTTCCTCCCTACTGGAACTCTTGCTGATGTTCATATATTAAGAAAAATTAAATGACCCCTGCAGGCTCATCTCCCAAGGTCATTGCTGCATTTCTTGCCAGTGATTAAATATGCATCTAGCAATCAATAACATTGTATTCCCAAGGTACACGCTGTTCTTCAATTATGGTATTTAGATGGAGGGCCTCTCAGTATCATCTAGCTCAAAAATACTTTGCAGATCTCATTTTATACAAACCTCTCCTGCCAATTTAAGGTTGGGAAAAATATCTGTGCTTTCTGTAGGTTTCTTGTATAATCTCCCTTCCCCAGAAGTTTTTTGTTATGTTCTGATTTCTCATTATTCCCAGCAAACAATGAATTGAATTTAAATTTAACATTATTGTGCCAATTTTACCTTCCCAAAGAGCTTTCCTCCTGATCTCTACAGCAGCCTTAGCAAAGAGCTGAGCTTCTGCCAGGAGGTGAACTTTGGCATTGTTTTTACAGCACTATTATGTCCTCCATGAACGAAACGTTAGGATTATGACATCTTGCCAGTCTGGAGGCAACAGGCTGGTTTAAGTGCCTCAAAGGTGTCATGCCAATCAATTCTCCTGTCTCACTCTTACTGGTCATAGAAATATGTATTAATGAAGGGTGAATAATTAAAGAGAGGGGATGAATTACAAGGGACAAGACAATGTCACAAAAATGGGACCTCAAAAGAAAGGAGTTAAAGAGGAGGATCCAGTGCACTGAAACAGTAAAATTCACAGTGTGCCACTCACAACAGCCACACATTTCCTCCTCACCTGCCCCATTTTGGCACTTCAAAGCACCTAGCTGTATCTGAAGACATCAGAAGCTGATCTGAAAGGCTGCAGAGACATGAAAACTATTTCTCCATGCAAGTCCTGTGAGATTCAGGAGTAATTCTATTTTCTGTTCCTGATTTCCAGCAGAGCAACACTCTCAGTCCTTTCAGAAGCATCATAAAAGAAAGAATTCTGCGCCCTTCAAATGCCAGACTGAAGTTTCTACAGGAGGCATGTTTCAAGTACTTGAGAGGAGGGCCTCCTTCACCAGGTAAATTTCTTTAAGCACACAGAGCTCCTCTTATCTCTCAAGGATTACTGGAAAGGAAGGAAATGACGTGGAAATACTGTCAAGAAGTTTTGGCCTTCAGAAAAGACCAACTTCTACCTGCTCATCAGGGCATGTCTGTCTAGGTTCATGTCTAGAACCATGTTGATCCACCTGGAATACACATCTAGAAAGGATAATAACAATAATAACAATAACAACAACAACAACAATAATAATAATAATAATAACAACAACAACTGAGACAGCTATCAACCTCAGTAAACCTCAATTTTATTTATTATTTCTTTTATCTAACCACTTCTTTCATTGGATATCCTGGATCTCCTTCCCTTTTTATTCTCTCAATTGCCCAGTGAAAGGCAAAACAAATTCTGTAAGGATTCTCTGCATTTATCACCATGGCCAGCTCTGTTTGTTTTTCCACCCACCCATCTCTCAAGTAATCAAGAAAGCCCCTCAGCCACATCTCAGAACAAGATTTTCTTCTCTCTTTGAACACAGAAACACTTGTGGCAGAGCCCACAGAGGCTCGATCAGAACCACTGACATGGTCAATTTAACATTCTCTTTAAGCACAGCTCCTTTCCATATTCATGGAGTCAAATTTGGTTCTGACTTACATGTACTTGCAAGGTAATTCTGTCTCCTGTAGAAAAGTCAATTATGAGTAAAGTCAAGGGCAATACAAAATACAATACAAGGCTAATGCAATTACGGATTAGGTTCAGGTATTAAAAACAGCCTAATAAGCCAAGCACAAAGAGCTTGTAGTCCAAACTAAGCCTGTGTAAATTTGGTACTCAGAATCTATGAGGTTTATCACTATCAATTTTTAAAAGTGCAAAAAAAAAGCTGGATTAATGCGAATTATTTATTAAAATAATAATAAATGTGTTTATCCAGTTGACAACCAAACTATTTTTTTTCACCTACTATGAAACCAAAACCAGCATGATATTCTAACAGATACCTTAAGAAAGAGCTGCATTTTTCAGTTGGGGCTTTTTTTGTGATCACAAAAATATGTATTTTCTTTTCTATATCTAATAAGTAAAATTTGTGTTTATATCCTGACACAAGACAGACATTTTATGGACATGGAATGCAATGAATGGAGTAGATGAAACATGTATCAATGGATGCATCTGCATTAATGGATATTGGGAAATAAGATTCAAAAAAGGGTAAAAAAATGCAAGTATTAAATGTGGTGATTTAAAGTAAGATTCATTTACAGCCAACAGAGCTAATTTGCTAAGGTATTACACTGTGGCAGAGTGGAAAACAAACTTGACTCTTATTGAAAAAACTCGCTCTTATTTCCAATAAGTTTCCTAGTTAGAGGCCATTCACGTGCCACTTAACTTGCTAAAAGTCTAGCAGTGTTCTCAACTGCTATCCCAAGAGTGCAATTTTATACAAAAAATCTTACTGTGCTCTGATGCAGATTTAAATATTCATTTTTAAACAGAAGTTAGTTGCAGGGATCTGAGATAATGGATTATTTCATTCACAACCGGATGGAAGGCAGTAGTCTTTAGTGGATGTTTATTTCCCTGCAGATTGTTTCCCAGCATTTGTTTACAATTATATGGAACTGTTAGGAAAGAAATTATAATTTCCACAGAAAGCAGACAACTGAATTTCTCCATCACAGAGGTCTTGGCGCACTCAAGAGCAGTGAGATGGAGAGTGAAGGGTTATTGAACAGAGAAAATTCCTCTATTTTGTGGTTAAAGTTGAGCTTACACAAAAAATTTCATCCTTTGAAAATGCCATAGCAGTAATCTTGCTTTTAGCCTTAACATACAGGGTTTTTTTTGGTTCAGTTTCATTTGGAGCTGTGGCTCAGAGACATGCGTTAGATTACTTAGCCACACATTCCATTGCAATCCCAAAAGGACAAGCAGCAGCATTCCAAAACTTGTTTGCCAGCACCCTAACTTCTAGTGAGCCTCTTAGTGAAGACCCAGCAATTATTTATAAATTCCATGTAGGTACCAGATTCTTTCTATTCCAAATCAACATACAAGGAAATGCCCAAATTCTAAGTTAAGAAAGTAGAATTTAAATCCCAGCAACCTGTAGATCATCCCCATTTTTGTAGAAAGTTTTCTCCCTGTCCTTATGTCTTTTTTTGGAGTATTATGTAAGGTGTAACAGGTTTTTCACATGTGCTTTGGCCACTATCAGCATAAATGCATAACTAAAAATGGAGCACAAAGACAAAAATCTCATTACAAGGACTACCAGGGATTCTGTAAGCCCCTGCTACACTAAACCAGAATTACAGCCATGTTCTGCAGGAATTACCACACCTGCAGAACAGGGTTGTAATCAGATTTAAAGGATCATTATTTTACCATCTCATTTACCAACCTCCAGGCTCCTTTGGAGATAGTGGTGAGTAACACTGCCCGAACAAACACCGCTCCTGGCTCTGCCACCTCAAGACTCTGAATCTTGACCATCTTCAGCCCTTCCTCCCATCTCGACATACCTTATTTTCCTTTGGATTTCTGAATTTAATGGAAAAAACCAAAATGACAACAAACCAAAACCCACCATATTTGGTTATAATGACTTTCAGGCTATCCATTTTCTGTCTCCTGATTGCCCTAGCATCCCACTGTTTATAAAGACAAATATCTATATGGATATATCTTTTTTAACCCCCTAGATGCAATTTAGTACTAAACTATGAGTTTAACACTCCATTTTTTATTGCTCTTGCCAATTTTATGCATATAACTAAGAATATCTATTAAACCAGTAATTAATTTTAATTAGCTACAGGCTATTGGTGTTCAAGCTCTAGTGTCATTTGTAACTCTTCTTCATGCCTGTGGAAAAATAAATCTAAAGTTGGCCTACTTATAAAGGGTTATTGTTGAACTGCTTAACTGAACATGGTGATCTAATTCAGTAAAGTTGAAGCAGGGAGTAAATGTACTTGAAAAGAGTGGTTTGATTTCCTCACAAGGCAAAAAGGAGGACAGTGATGTGCTAACAGCAATGATGTTCTTATGTACGGAAAATATTTGAGGGAATCACTGTGTTTAACAGTTTTCTGATTTCACCATTGACTCTAAAATACAAAGGAAAAACGTAAAACCTTTGCAATGTAGCATACAGTTAATCCCTGTAAGGAGGCAGTGAAGCTGCTAGTGTTTGGCTAAGCACCAGCCTTAGCTAAGGCACAGCTCTGCAGGCACAGAAGAGCAAACGACTTCCCTCAGCATCCCACACAGCTGATCATTTATTACTGCAGGGCAGCACAGCCCAGCAGGAATATGAGTCAAATTACTCTGCTGAGGGCTGCCCTTACACAAGCAGAGCAGAAAACCAAAATACTGGTTCTAATTAAAAAGCAGAGAAGACACCTACGCTTACAACAAAACCCCCAGAACTGGTTTTCTGCCTGCTTGACCTTCTCAACTCTCCACTTAGCCACTTCAAGTGATTTCCTTTATTTAGGCTTGATTATTCATCATCTCATGGCAGCCCTGGCAGGGGAATCAATAAATGTATATATGTTTCGAGTAAGTTCCCTCACAAACCAAACTAAAGAAAAACAAGCTGGACACCTCAAAGTGAAAATATACTCATCGATTCTCTCCTGATTGCTATTAACTGCTACTGCACACTTGGTAGTGATTACCTCACGTATCCTGCAGCGTTGCAAGACAGCAGGGGGCCACATAATGTAAGACATCAGGTAAATGAACTCAAAAATGGGTTTCTAATGGTGGCCAGAAGAGAAGAGAGCAGTAAAATTTTTGAGGATAAAAATGTGAAAGAATGACAGGAGATTAGTTAAGATGTAAAAATTTATGTTAGCATAATAAAAAGTGACCAGAAAATCGACTTGAAAACCTTTAAAGGCTGTGACTCATATAAAATTAAATATTACAGAAAAACAAACACAGGGACACTGTTGTGGAAATATGATTAGATTATGTGGGGCAAGTAAAAGTCTTTTAGCTGAGTTCCTCTCCAGGGAATGAGGGCATCTCATTCAAGTTCTTTTTGCATATTTTCTATCTCCTTTCAGAAATAAATACTTGTTCAAGTCACGGCTTGGCTTAAAGTGACCACCAGTGATAACCAACTATCCTAAATGAGAAATAACAACTATTTACAAACCTGACAATTTTGTTATGGTACTGAGGTAACCGTAAAGTTGGATGAGCTGCAATTGCTGAATACACTCCTGCAATTCCCATTGTGAAACCAGTTCATGTAGACAGAGTCACAGAATGGTTTGGGTTGGGAGGGACGTTAAAGATGATAATCCTAATTGCCATGATCATCACATAATTACCATGGTTTCCATGAGGTTATGTATTACAACTCCTTTCTAATAAAGGCACACTCTGGAATAACCAAATAACATAAAAACTGTGCACCTCTCAAGAGTGATTTGTTAGTATAAATGAGGGATCTTAATGGAGAACCAGATCCTCACATGTTCTATTCTTCATCCTGTCTCACTCATTTAACAACAGCTTTTACAACCAATGCAACCCCTGAAGAGAATTACCACACATTTCTTGCCCATACTCAGATCTTCCATATGGTGATGCAGGCTCTGTTTGGAATTTGGGGTGGTACCGGCATTGTTAGAAAGGATTTACCTGCTTTTCAGAAAGTGTTTCCAGCCAGGTGATTTTTCTAGATGAAGTCAGCAAAATAGACACCTAATACCTGGGAATATATTGTCTATTTACTTATTTTAGAAAAATAAGTGCAGATATAAAACAAAAAAAATTAAAATAAAATGTAAAAAAAAAAAGGTGATGCACCTAATTAAAAAAAAAATTAACCAAAACCTTTTAACACTGGCTAAAAACAGAAAAAGAAAAGCCAAACCAAATAACAAAAACTCTGTGCAAAGCTTTGATTTATAATATCCTTTCTTGGAATCTTGAAAAAGTGCAGAACACACCAAAAATCATCCAAGCCATTACTGTGGTGGGGAAGTCTATGACAAATGGAACAGAGTTACAGGGAAAAATAATTGTTGCCTTGCATTGGAGCAACATAAAACCTGTATCTCCTAAGTGATAAGACATTGGAAGTAGTAATGGATAACTCATATCTTTGAAGAAGAAGTTTGAAACAAGCGGAGACAAAAAGGCTCTAAAAATTTGGTTAGTGATAAGTTTCTAAACAAAGAATTGAGTAAGTTTCGGATAAATCAGGTATCAATTATTAATTTTAATGAATTATTAATTTTCTGCTTTATTTTGAAATTTAAAATAGAATGCAAAAAGTGGGTACAATCATAACACCTTATCCTATTTGCCTAAAATGTCCTAAAACATTTCCGTATGATCTACAGACTCTCATCATACTCCCATCTGTGGTTAATGTTTTCAACTTTCCAGTTTCAATAAAAAAAGTACAACTGGGCTTCAACTTAATAAGGTCTTGCTGAAGTTTTTGAAGTGAAATATTTAACACAGAGAATTATCTGAGAGTGGAATGTGATGTTAAGAGTGGCAAATAGGAACAGGAAATACTTTTCCCAGAAGTTAAAACAGCCTTCCAGTGTTAGAAAGCAAAAACATCACTGAGGAAATGTGGGAATCTGGGAAGCTATGAAGGAAAAACTGGAAAATCCCTGATAAAACTGAAGCACAGAACAACTTGTGTTTTAAAAAGACATCAATTAGTACTGTTTTGATCACTGAAGAGAAATTAATACCATTTTAAATTTCCAGGAGGTTGTATGTATATTATATATTTTTAAGTTGATGATTGAAAGAACACTGCTGTCAGAGGAATCTGATTTGATGGCACTGGATTAGAGTCTGTAATTAGAGTCATGTCTGATGACTTTCCCTGTTCTCTGATTAAAAAAGCAACTTTTTCTACCACATATCAGACATATTTCTAAGAAGAATGAAATTAGCAGAATTTAAAAAACCCACAAACACATACCTGTGGTGTGGCAAATTCCTTGCCAAAATCTTCATTACAAAAACTCACATATAACTGATTCAATATGCTGTATTCAGATGAGAAATACCACCTGGTCTGCATTTCTACACAGGCATGGTTTTTCTACCAGTGAAGACAGACCTGAGGACTTGTAGGATATTAGAAAGTTCAGGTATCTGTTCAGTGGCTGTGAGGTCACAGCACTGGGTTTTTCCCCACCCTTGTCTTGAAATTTGAAATCACTATCACGGTACAAAATAATGGAGAAGTAATTCTTAAAATTTTCTCAGTTTTTCAAGAGGAAAAACAACTTTATTCAAACTAAACAGTCAAGTTTTCTTTGACATTCACATTGCCAGACCCACGAGCCACACGCAGACGTTCCGACTCAGGAAATCTCAATGATATTAAGAAAAAAAATCAAACACTGGAACAGACTGTCCAAAGAATTTATCAGATCCCCTTCTGTGGTGATTTTCAAATTTTAATTTGTCAAACAATCTGACTAAAAGTTCAGAGTGGCCCAGGCTCTGAGTGGGTGTTTGGACCAGATGATCTTCAGAGATTTTTTCCAAACTAAATTCCTACACAATCCTATGAAACTATTGAACAAAAGAAGTGGGCACTGACAGATTAGGGAGAAAATAAGAAAGTTGTCAGTGATTCTGTTCTCCTCGAGGAGCACAATTCCAACTTCAAATGACAAGCTGCTGAGAAGCCTTTCTTTCCTCTCTCGAAGGATGCTAAAGGAGTGGTCAATAATGCCACAGAAGGAAGACATTCAGAAAGAATTAGTTTCTCCATCATTCCTATTTTAAATATTGTGTGTAAAGCCTGCAAGCCTGGTTTAGGTTAAACACTCAGTAGGGAATTAGTGGATTGAACAAGGCAGCACCAGTGGGCCCCATCATTTCCTTGCCAGCTGTGGATGGAAGATGGTATCTGATGACTACTGGAGTTTGGAGTAAAAGGAACCCAGGTAGGCCACGAATCCTTGTGGGGTTTCAGGCTGTTGTGTCACAAAATCCTTTCACAGCAGTAGCTAAATTCTTTGAGACATGAAAAAAGAAATGCCCACTGAGGCAGAAGAGCAAAAAGTCACCAGCTGATAACTGACTGACCAGAGTTATTTAATGTATTGAGTGGACTGGTCCTTCCATGTCTCCAGGCAGGATGATTTCCCTGCCAGACATGAGCATTAAAAATCAATGTCAGCTTCCAACACTGTCTCCTCAATGTCTGAAAACCAGAAACTTTTATTTGAAATAACAGCCTCCTGGCACTTATTAAGTACCCAGACTTTATCAAGATTGAGTGTATGTAGAGAAATTAACAAAAAATATTTGGAATATTTACATATTTTGGTTGCCAATAAGATAAACCTAAGTATAGCAGGACATGGGCAATTTGTCACGGCCTTTCAGGCTCATATATCTGCAATGTTTCTAAAATTTAGCACTTTACTCAGAGTTCATTGAATACTTTTAAAAAATCATTTGTGATTATGCTTTCAAGAAAAAAGAACCGCTGCTGGTGGTTATAATTCTGAGTTTTACAATAAATATTTGAAAGTGTGTGCACGGCTGTGCCTTTGAAAATCTAACCATCTCCTCAGAAGATGGCATGAGAGACACACTTTTAAATTAGTAAAAGTGTTTAGACATTTATTCAGGCATCAGAAGCAACATACAAGGTCCTTCAACACCTAAGATGCATGCGATGTAAAACTTCTGCCATGAGCCATCAGTCTAAATAATTTAAATCCAATTCATCAAATGATAGCTAAAACACATTCTAAGGAAATCACAGAAGTATCTAGAAAGGACTTGTTACACAAAATAGGGGCTATAATTACAGAGCTGTTATTTTTTTGTTCTCTGCCTTAGCCATCATCCTCATTTCAAGCAATATTAAGGTGAAGTGTGCTTACTGCTTAGATTTTGTGGTTTGGTTTTGTTTTCAACAAGTATCCAAAATCTGAAAATCTCCTACACTTGTTTGCTGATACAGTGAAAACATTGGAATTTTGAGATTTGGAAAATTTCCAGAGGAAAGAAATCAAGGCAGCTGAAGACAATTGCTTGGTGCTTCCCTACTGCTTGTCTTCACTGAGCAATATTTTTAGGGACCTGGATGGGAAGTACAGGGTGTCCTTGGAAAACTTGTGTTTCATACCAGAGCCTCACCTTATTTAGCAACAATTCCAGTTTGGGATCCTAATCTTACCTTTAGGTGCAAAATATTTTTGGCTGAGTTGGCTAGACTGGGGATAATCTACAGCAGTGTTGGAGAGAGAGGTGAAAATATGGGCTTTGGGGGCCTGGCATCTTCAGCAAATTCCTGTTTCTCTTCAGGACTGAAATGACCAAAGAATTCTTCTCACTTCTGAGGAGTCTTCCCAGAATCCCACCCTTCTTCTCTGGGGCCACATGTAAAGAGGTGACTTTCGACCTCTTTCTGGGACAAAATTAAATGGTAAATGCTGATTTCCTTCTTATTGTTACTTCTAAAATATACAGGTGCAGTAAGAGTGCCATGAGAATGCCAACAACTTATTTCAAGGGAATGGATGCACTGGCACTTCCCTTTTAGTTCCAGTTATGGACACCAGCACTGGTTTTCACTCATGTCATGCCACGCTGATAATTATTCTCTCTGCACTGCTGCTACTCTGCCCATTCCTGCAACTTAACTGAGCTGCATGACCTGGCAAGAAACAGCCCCCATCCTCTTGGTAGAAAAGAAGACTGACATACTCCAAGTGTCAAAATTCCAATTTTTAGTACTGCACCTCTAATGCAAAGGATTTGTCCACTGAAATGTTAAAACTTTTCATCAAAGCAAGAAGCCCTTCTGAATATTCGTCTTGGATTGCAAAACTCGCTCTTAAAGCTGCTTTCAACAGCAAAATCTGCTACTTCAATCTCTCACTTGCTAATAAAATTCTCAGGCACAGCAAACAAAAACCAAGAAAGTCCATCAAAGTGACACTGTAACTCCAGACTGCAATTTGCACTCAATTGCCCTGTCATGAATTCTAAGGTTTTGTCCTAATCCCTTGATATAATATCGTGCCTTGATGCTGACTTCTGATAAGAGAGCATGTTTGAATGTTGCTTCTTTTATATCACTGTGTCATTTAAGGTAAAATAAAGCCTTATTTTACCTTATTTAACCTGCTCATTTCTTTGCTTTCCTGAATTAGAATTAAAACTACCACGAGCGACAAATAACTTGGAATGAAATGTAAGGCACATTAATTTTTGATGATTCTCCCACAGTTCATTTTAATTTAGCTGTATGCATCATTTGCCTTCTTAATTTTTCTGTTTAGTGAATTTATAACCAAACACATCTATAATGCTTCTTTTAAAGGGAAAAGATACTGAGTTAGTCCTTTCTTGCATGGAAATCATTGGTCATTTACTTACAAGTAAAGCAGCAGGTAGTGAAAGAAGATTAATACAGAATGCACTCTGTTACATGGAAATACATGATTATTTTTGTCTCTTGCAACCTCTCTTCTTGTTGAAGGTAATTACTTTTCTGTCTACTATATTAACCATAATTAACAACAAATGTGTGGGAACATGCATTTAATTTGTAATTAAATGGTATTTAGCAAGTCAAAACTATCAAGTAGTTAGTATTGGAAGGAAAAGTTCTTCTACTAAATCTGTGATTTTATGTTTTCAGTGTTAATCTAATATTGCACTAATTTTCCAAACTGTGTCTTTTCACAAACTTTTGCTACAACAAGCAGGTCTGCAGTGGTAGAGTAAAAAGTTTTGAGAATAAAAACCCTCATACAGTAAATATGATAATATCTTAAATGTCCTTTTTCCTCTTGAGTGCAAAATAAATAAAAATCAAGCTATCAAGAGCATTTATCTAGCTGTACAAGCATGACTTACAAGAAGACTTCGTTCCATTTGAGCCTATTCTTACAAAATTGTATCTGGCACTCAGCTGCCAGAATTTCTATTTTGACACCCTGAAAGTACATAATATCGCATTGTTCTCAGTGTGAAGAAGTGTTTTCTAATCAGCAAATTTCCCTGTTACACATTCCTGCCTGCACTTGTCAGTTCTCCCCAATCCTTGCAGCCCTTTTACTCTTAGACAGCTGTAGAATAACATTAAATGTGTTGGAGAGAATCAAATCTGAGGGTCTCCAAAATCAGTAATGTTGGTTTGGCTACACATCAGACGATACCTGGGTGGCTCCTTTAGAGGGCTTTTTGTCAATGTCAATTTTATTAAAAAGTTGCAGCCCTGCAAAACAAACCTCAGATCCTTCTTTCTTTTTGTTCCTCTTCCTAAATTCCGAAGTGTAACAGATAATGAAAGCAGAAAGATTGTTCAAAGCAGTACTTTGATCTTGTAGCTAACATTCATCACACTCTTTGAGAGTCTTGTGTCAGCCTGATTTCCCCTCTCCTGCTCATGAGTTTCTGTGAAATGTTGAAGTGTGGTCTTGATAAAATGAGCCATGTACAACAGAGAACGGCAAAAATGTGACATTTCTAAGAACTAAAAATAAAATGAAATTCTGTGTCTAATAGGAGAACAACCAATTCTAAAACATTAACATTTTATCACACACGTTCACTTGAGCTTCAAAATTAAATTCTGAGCAGGTCATTATTTTCTATTTATTTTAAGCCTGCTATAAGTAAGACGAGTCGTTTCTACAATTTTTGATACTTTTTCCTAGAGGGAGAACATTTGTTAATGCTGACCTTTTCTTGAGGAAGGTTTAGATTTTGACAAACCGAGTATTTTGTTCGATTTCTTTTTTTTTGTTTGTTTTAACAGACAAGTATTTTACAAAACATTTGAACCAGCTCCAAACTACAAGCTATCCCTCTCCTGTTTGAGACCAGTGCAGTTCTGTCACCAGGCAGAGAATGGGAGGAGAAGGTTCTTCCATGCAGCCACAGAGGATCTGCCCCCATCACACTCTGGTATCACTGCTGAGAGCTGCACGGAGGTTCAGCTTCACTGCACACCGAGGGATTATTTCTAACCTGCAGATTGATTTGTCATGTTCTGCATCGGCACCTTTTGAACTCTGAAGACTGAAAGGAAGGGTAAAATGTAATATTCTCATAGATCTTGAAGGTTACTCCTTTCTTAAATTTTTTCCACTGTGTACTTGAAATTCTCTGAATCAAAATAAGGAACACAGCACTGAACTTTGCTGATCCAATCTGCTCTGCATGGATGGGCACAGAGCATTCATTAAAGTGGGTTCTCTGAAGTTTTCTTCAACTGTGCAATTTGCTGCTTGGTTCTACACTGAAGAATTCACCTAAGCTTGACTTTCTGACATTTATCCAAATCCAAACTCTAAAAGCCTTTAAGGATTTTTATATTATAATTTAAACTCTAAAAAATCCAGTTTAAGTTATTTCCAAAACCGGATTTGCAGTACAAGTTGGCAGAACCATTGCCAATGGCATGACGCAGTGTCAGAAGTATTTCTAAACTAGACTGTCAAGCCAACAGAAATAATTGACTTCAGGACAACCAAATGGCATAATAAATACTAAATTCCTATGCCCCTATATGTATCACTGAACTCACTGAAACTTTTTTACAACTCACAGTTTGTACTGTACACTTAATTTTTAAGTATATTTTTAACTATTCACTAAGATGCAGTTATTCAGAAAGATCAGCAAATTATTGCTGTATTTTTGAGTGGTTTTGCACATATATGGGTACATTTTACCCACAGCTGCATATGTGTATGTGTGTACAAATGGACACACACGTTTGTAAGCACATGTGACAGATTGTCCTGCAGAATTCTATCAACTTCTCGTTATATCTACTGCAACCTCCTTATGCTCCAAACAACACCTGTTGTTACTGCATCACACTGTCCAGTGATTTTCATGGAATCATAGAATCGTTAAACTTGGAAAAGAGCTCCAAGACCATCGAGTCCAACTGTTAACCCAGCACTGCCAAGTCCTCCTCTCAACCCCCTCCCCAGGAGCCACATCCACAGGGGTTTTGGTGCCACCTCTTCCCTGGGCATCCTGTTCTAATGCCTGACCACCCTCTCAGTGAAGAAATTCTCTCCTAATATCCAACCTAAACCTCCCCTGGCACCACTTGAGGCCATTTACACTTGCCCTATCCCTTGTTTCCTGGGAGAAGAGACTGATCACTCTCTGGGCCCAGCCATCCAGCCAGTTTTTCACCCAGCACAGGCTACGCCCATCCATACCATGGCAAAACAGTTTTTCCAGGAAAATTCTGTGGGAAACAGTGGTGTCAAATCTTTTAATAAACTCTAGATAGACAACATTCACAGCCTTTCCCTCATCCACCAGGCAGGTCACCCTGTCATACCCAGAGCTCAGGTGGGGCAAGAAGCCCCTGCCTTTCATAAATCCGTGCTGACCAGGCCTAAATCCCCAATTCCCCAGCTCCCTCAGACCCCTGAAAGAAAAATATTTCTGGACAGTATTTCTATTGTTTTCATCTGCTCCAGAATGGTGTAGGTTTCATGACTGAAGTGGAGAGCTAAGGTAAAATGCATTATTTTGAGAGTTATCATGCCCACACTCTTAATGTAGAGTGAATGATTTGGTTATTAATGTCTGAAAATTAGGTCAGTACAGGAAAACACTTTTTGATAGCACCTTTCAAACCTAAGTTCATATTGAATCATACACTGAAAGATATAACAGTGTATAAATGCATACAAAATAGCTATTATAAAGTCTTCCATCATTGAGTTCCTAATTAGTCTCTCAGTTATAAAGTACAAAATGTGTCAATTAGCTATTAAAGAAAGAAAAAAAACCTCCAGCATAGCTCTCCCAACAAACTCATGGGGTATTTAGGGATCTTTGTAATGTAACGCTGTAGGGTCAAGGCAGCATGCTGAAAGTTACAGGGATGGAGCAGAATTATGAGCCCTGGTACAATCTGATGCACTTTGAGGGGATTTCTAGGCTGGATTCAGTCCTGCAGACCCTTTTGTGACTTTACTGATCTCTGTATTGCTACTGAAATCAAAGATCCAAACAAGATGTAGGCATCATCCTCTGAGCATCCAGCTTTCCAGAGCAGGCTAGTAGGCAAGATGTAATTAAGCACCCTCATGAAGTTTTCCTCAGCTTGGATGCCTAAATTTGGCTCCTACATCTATGCAAGGGACCTATTTTTTAAATATGCTGAGTGCCTGCAATTCCCAACAATTTACGCAATCAATCATCGTTAAATTGTACGAAAATACTGATGAAACCTAAGTTGCCCACAGGTATTTATTTCTGCTCAGTGTTACTATTAGAGAAATAACATTTATTCTGAGAAAAACTCCTGTAAAACTAAAGAACAAAAATACATTTTTAAATGCTGAAAAGTCGCATACCATGAACTTTGTTTCAGGAGGGAGGAAATATTCGTACAGTACTTGACTATAGCGTATCACTGAATAATAAAATGGATCATATCTCCATCATTTTAAATGGTGAAGATATAGAGGAGCATTGGCAGATTCTTGGAATAAGGTATTTTTGGACTGCCCTGCTTGGATCAAAAGAGACATTTTTGGAACAGCAGGACAGGCTGCCCCTCATCTCCCTTAAGAATTACTATCACCTTCTCTTTAGAGCAGCTTAAGAGCACTAAATTTCCTTCCAGCCTTTGGTGAAAGCCACCAGAGATCAGATACAAATGTGGGTCATGGACATTCAGGTATTCAATAGATGGAGGGGCATTGCTTTATAGCAGCTGGACCACCCCAGGAGCTTTCTCACTTTTACCCTTGTGATCCTGTCCCCCTTCCCACAGGGGAGTGTGAGCAAAGACCTGCACAAGGTTTACTTGTCACAAAACCACAATTCAAACACATTTCAACTAGGGAAACAGAAAATACAAACTGGACTCCTTCAGATCCCTGGGAAAGCAGTTCTTCAAAACCTGATATGAATGTATTTGATATGTGCACTTTTAGAAATAAAACCATATGCATCCTAATTTCGTACAGGCCTGATGAGAGCACATTTCCTTGGTGGTGTGAGACACTGACATCTCTGAGATAGCCTGAGCACTCAAGTGAACCAGGAGGGTTAATGAGTGGTTCACATGCTCTCCATTCAGCTGTCTGAATAATAGCACATCTTGGTCCTTGTGGATATACTATGAATACAAAAACAAAGTTAATGACATTTATTTACACCTATGCTGACATTTTTCTGTATGCAGAGGAAAATCATCAACATATTTTCTTAAAGGTCAAAAGCCTTTGCATAATATATTTCACAGCATGGAATGGATACCCTCTGATATAATTCAATTGCTGTGTTTACCATGTGTTATCCCTAAAAAACCTATTCTTTACCCTTCTTAATATACTGGTGTGTTTTCTTTATTTCCCATTTTGGAATCACAGCCTCTATTCTCTCAGCATATACCATGTGCTTACTGTTCAGTTTGAGCTGACATATTTTAGTTTTCATGGTTTCCCTATCCAGTTTCTCTATCAACATTTATTATACTGTGATGAATATTACAAGTAATGGATACACCTTCAAAAACAACAGTATACTCCTTGCTTCTCTCTGCAAATTTCCTTGTGCTTACATATTCTTAGCTGTTAAAGACACAACCATTCTTTCCTTCATCTGGATGGAATTAACACTAAGGGGTTTTTAATTCATTCAGCATTTTTCTTTAGGGATCCCAATTCTGTACCTCTGTTTCTGGAAAAGAAGACTGCAGTGAGACGTTCCGTAGCAAGTGGAACATCAGGGGAAGAGGCTTGACTGGTGTGTGAGTACAAGGATGGCATCAGGTATTTTTATTTTAATCAGTTACATTGTGCAGGATGATATTTCCAAATTTGCTATGATATCTGCTGTTCAGCCTCTAAGTCTGTCCTAATCAAGTCTTGCATACAAAACAACAGGGACAACCTTTTTCCAGATGGCTGAGAGACAAAACTTAGCTGAGGTCAGAATTTAACAGAGGAGGAGAAAAACAAATGTAGTAGAAATTGCACCATTAACAGTCTCTGTCACTCATCAATTTTAATTTAAATGCGGGGAATTAGTTTACAACAACTTCAAACTTCTTGTTTATTCTTTTTCATTATTAGCCTTTGTCCTTTAATTAATCTTGCAATTTTATTTCATTTAAACACTGTTATTTCTTATTTTGATAATATATTTAATGTATTATATTAATAAGCAGTAAATCTTTAATAAAGCTCTTCAAAGCCCTTTTTCCAAAGCACCCTGAGAACTCTGTGACCTAAACAGACCTCCTCTCTAAAAATCAAAGTACAATCAAGCCACATTTGTGCATTCTCATGAAAACAAAGCAATGGTCAATTCATTCTGCCCAGGGTATGTTTCTGGGGAGACCATACTGTTATGGAAAAAAACGAATACAGTAATTAATTAGAGACTGAAGACCTTATTTAGGCCTAGAAATTAGGTATAGTTCTCAGGCTGGACTGGTCCCCCACAAATGCCCAAAATGTTTGTGCTTAACACCACCAACTTCTCCCTCTGACAGTCCACAGGCTTTTTTTGCAAAGATCATTTTCATTATTATATTCCATAGCAAAGGTACCTGGCTTTAAACAAAATTTGCTTTTTTCACAGATATTTTCCTTCCCCAGCATTCCTGCCACAGTTTCTATGGCAATTGCTTTGGTATGAAACAACAGTGAAAGCACACGCATTAAATTGATATTATTTGTAAGAGGTTAAGTTACCTGAGCCCTGAGAGTGGTTAAACAAGTGATAATTTTCCTGGAGTCTTGAATGAATGAGTGGATTTAGTATATTAAGTGATTACTCATCTGATTTCTCATCAAAAGACACTCATTGATAAGGCACCATCTAAGAATCAACCCTGCGCCAGAGGGGGAAAGAAAAGATTTAAGGGTGCAGAAATAGTTTTGTTCTGGGATAGAATTTAGAAACACTGTTCAATCTCCACCTAGCCTGATAATCAGAGAAAGAAGTAATTCTTTGAGTTCCTCCATGCCAAGGCAGAATTAATCATCCAGATAGAGCAGAAATAGGAATTTCTTCAGAGGACGCGCATCCTCCCACTCACAGACACAAGTGGCACTTGGCACACTCCTGGAGCAGGGAGGATATGGAGGTGGGGTTCGAAGGAGACACATGAAAGCAGGAACACAGCTTTTTCTCTTTCAGAAAAAACACAAGTGGATCAGGGCTTGAATCACCCTTCAGCTTTCTGAACAGTGGTTTGGGTCAACAGAGACCTTTGTATAAAAAGGATCACAGAGGGCTGTACCACTCAAAATCCTGCTGTGAGTTAAAAACATACTTTGTAAGTAAAGTCAAGAATTTACTGTTATAACATTTGAAGTGTTCATAGCTGAAACAATGAACTGTGATTAATTCACATTTAAGCGTTATAGAAACAGAAAATAAGAGACTAGGGGAAAAATTCTTAGCAATAGAGTTAAGATTATTATATGCACATGCTTGATATCTCTGGGTTTTTTCTGGTGTCCTTCATTGCCCCTCTGGATATTAAAATTAATCACTCTGATGTGTGGGACGGGAAGCACACAGTGACTTCTCAGCATCCTGATTCCCCTTCCCTGGGAGGAGTATGATGATGGTGATTTCTCTTTCCTCCCTCCTTTGGAATGTGCTTGGGGTTATGTTTGGATATTTCTTACCCCATTTTTACACCTTTCTTTATCGGTACACAAAGCGAAATTATATCCAAATATACTATAAAAGGCTTTCCATGTATTGGATGGTCACCTTTGATTTCTTTGTTGTCTTAAAACTGTTTGTCCTCAGTTCCAGCTCTATAATCTATAGGTGCCTCCCCATTTCCCTTTTCCTAAACACCTCGTGTCTGTACTCCTGTAAATACCCACTTGAGAGGAATTGGGCTGTAATCCCAGGACTCTCTCCCTCCACACTGCATCATTGTGATACAACCAGAAATATTTCAGTCCACACAGAGTAACTACTTATTGCTAATATCTGTGTCAAAATCATAGCTGTACTCACTAAGAGAAGCAAAGGAAAATGCAAAGTACTGCAGTTTGGGAGGAAAAAGTCTAGAAAAAGCAGCTAGAAAGCAGCTCTGCAGAGCAGGACCTGGGGGTCCTGGTGCACACCAAGCTGGCCATGAGCCAGCAATGCCCTCCTTGCAGGAGGAAAGAGTCAGAGAGACTCTTCTCAGAGGTATCCAGACAAGAGGCCGTGGGAACAAAACAAAACACAGGAAATTCCATTTAAATGTAAACCAAAACTTGTTTTTACTATAAGGGTGGTGAAACATTGGAGTGGGTTGGCTAGATGTGTTGTGGGGTTTCACTCCTTGGAGATATTCAGGATATTCTGCTTGAGCAGGGGTTTGGACTACACAATCTCTACAGACCTGAATCTCTCACAGATTCTGTGAGAAGTGAAACAAATTAGACACAGCCTCCTAACAGGCAAACCAAACCAAACTCCAGGCAGTTCAAGACAAGTTAAGGCAAAGAAAGCTTCACACTTTCCAGTTTGGAGGGTTTGCCACTTCAATATATGTGTTTCTATTATAGGAAATACTGCGTTTATTGGGCTACTGAAGTGTTCTTTTGCTTTCATTAAAAAAATAAAATATCATAAGTGTAGACGAATAATATATGAAAATATTCTGTTTAATTTCCTGTGTATATCTCTTCACTGTACCTGGAGGAGTCTACACAAAATAACCTTTGCCCCTTTTTAATTAATTTTCTCAAGTGTCGCACATTTATGCAGTAAATAATCCACTGATTATGAATTCTCTGTTTGCATTGAATAAATTATTATTGGAGCAGCATGAGAAGCATAAAAGGTTTGGACATCAACATTTCAGTATTTTTTATTTATACTTGTTATTTGGCATTCAGGCATTGCACTCCTCTGGGGCCTTTTACCCACGTCCTCCAAATCAAATAAAAGTCAGATTTCTGAATAAAGAAGAACTGCTGGTGTGACCATGCTGTTGTGCACTAGGGCAATGTCTTTTTCATTCTATTTTACTGTAAAAAAAACCCAGATTATTTTAAAATTATTCAAAACATAAGATATTGAGCCCATAGTGCCGAGTTTCACAGTCCTCAGGAATTTCACTGTAGTTTGCATTTCATTTTTTTCTGGAAAGTTTGCACTTCTTTCAGAGAATTTAAGCTCTGTTAAGTTACATGGAAAAACTTCACCCTACAATGCATTTTTAATATGTACCTTCTAAGTAGGAAATGGTCTAATTCATTCTTTACTCCCAAGTACCCACAATAAATAGCTTTATGAAATCTTCACATATCCCTAAGAAAACTTAAATAAAAAATCCTGAGATGCACAGAGCAAGTAAACTTCTAATTCTCCTCTGTGGTTAGAGGCAAAACAATGAAAAGATGCAATGATATTTGCCAGTTTGCTCTTTTTTACCCATCAGATCTAGATAAGGAGATGTGAACGCGTAGATAAAGAAAACACCCCTTGCAATTTGTCATCCTTAACTGAACCATCATTCTAAACACACATTATTAAAACCTGCTGTTTCTGCACAAACTTTGTTTTCCCTTCTTTTTATTTTTTCATTTTTCAGTTTAACCCACACATCTTCATTAGCTGATGCACATGCTGCCCATCTGAAATGTACTTTTGTCTTTTTTTTCCCCCTCACAATATATAACTTATACACAGGATAAAAAATGCATAAGGTAATAGACATGAACCTCCCAAATCTACTTGGAAAGTAGTGCTGACAGCACTCTCGTGAAAATATAACATTTGTGTTTTCCTGTTTTTTTTTTTTTAAATGAGTTCTGTCATGCACCTGATAAGCAGTGGATCATAGAAGCTCATACCTTTTACTACAACAGGAGCATAGCAGACTGCATGAAGTCCATATTTTGACTTGAGTACAGCAGCTGCTGGAGGTCACTGAATATTTTTAAATGCAAACTTGTATCTCCTACAAGAGAATTCAGCATATCTAACGTGTACCCAATCTAAATATTCACAGCCACTTCCTAATTATTTTCAGGATATTTCCTGGCATGACAGATCATGCTAACAGCTTCATTAACTCTGCTGTGCAGCACCACTGCATGGACAGTGTGCACAGCCTAATCTAGGCAGGAAAAACTGTGCAACTCCCCAGCTTCAACAGGATAACCATTAGTCTCTCTCAGGATGTTGATGAGATTGGAAAACTGTTTCAGGTGAAGCCATCAGAACATTAATATAAACTGTATGGGTTCTCAATACAGTTATTTTTTAGCAGTTGTGCCTGTGCATAGCACTGCTGCTCCATTAAAGAAAACAGATAATGATGCCTTTGGCATGGTTCCTTCACTTACAGATTACACAATAATGGAGCTCAGTGGTGTCTGTTGGTAATCATGAAAATTTCATTCAATTCATGTTTAGCTGTGAAAGAATTGATTTTTTCAGTAAATTTTTACCTAAATACTCACTCACTGAACACAGTAAATTTTTATCTAAACACTCACAAACACTGAATGTAATAAATAGCCTAGAGATAGCTCATTCTTTTCTTCCAAGAATGTCTAAAATTTCAAGTTCATTCGTTCACCTTTCCAAAGCTAAATTTCCATAGCTATGGATTACCACTTGTAATAGTTGCTGGAAGGAGGAACAGTTATCCTTTACTGTATGACCTAAATTAATTTGCCAGGAATTGTTTTGTCTGTAAAATAGCAATAAAGAGCAGTAAGCTATGTTTCAGGCTTTCCTATCCTTAGTGGGCCGATCTGTACTACAGTGTTTTAACCCAGGTAGTGAGTTGTAAATGGTCAATAAAATTGGAAATCTAACAAGACTTTAAAAAATAAAAAAGAAAAAATAAGAAAAAATAAAGCATTTATATATTTGCTTTGACATGCTACTTAAAATATAAAATACTAAGGAAAGATCAAAATCAAAGAAAGCACAAAACAAAGCTGTCCTTTCCACAAAAAAACACACTTAACTGACCTAAAGTAGTTAGTGTTTACATTCCAACACCTTTTAAGAATAAAGTTGATGCCTGAGCTGATCTCTTCTCCAAGGCAGTTGTTTTTTTCTAGCTGCTGGCAAAGTGCTATGTCAGACTTGATTATCCACTAAAGTTTACACAACCTTGTCTTGACTCAGTTCATTTTGTTTGCAGTCTATGCATTGATGAATTGCATAATCAAGCTGTGGCAGCATCAAAGGGGAATCACCTTCTGGCCAAGCCCGAGAGAACTGTGTTCAATCGTCTCCAGCTGAAGTCACAAAGCCAAATTCAGCTCTGGCAGAAACAGGAAAGGCTCCACTAAATCAATAAGATAATCAAAGCTTTATAATTAGATCGATGCAAAGAACAGCAGCAAGGCCTGGCAAAAATCTGCATTGGACAGAGGTCCAGATACATCCAGGGCTGAGTTTGTCCCAGGAATTTTTTGTGCCTTTGGACAGCTGTACTGAAGCAGAAATTCAGAGCATTTATAGATCCTGCTGTTCCCTGATGCCTTTTGGGACTACCTAAAAACAGGAGCCAGACAAAATTAGGATAATAAAAAGCAGTTATATTTATTGAAGGGCCTTCAGGTACTTTTAGGGCAGATGAAGCCCACAGGGGCTACACCCAAAAATGGATAATGGGTCACAGGTTTTCATATTCTTATAAGTTTGGTCCATTTGCCTATTGGGGGTTAATCCTCCAATTACAGCTTCAGGTAGTGAAGTCATTCACCCCAAGTTTGCTCCCCCTCAACTCACTTTTGTTTACATTTCTCAGGGCCTGAGACAGTAAGGTGTCCTTGGTCTCCAGGCCTAGAGAGGAATTGCTTTGTCTGACCAGAACAGGAGCGCAGCACCTAACACTGTATATGGAGTTTAGAGTTATGCACTAAAGAATTACAGGATTACAAATAGATGAAAAATAAAAAAGCTAAAATCCTAAGGCCTCATCCCAGCAAAAGAATATCAAGAGAGGCGGGCACATATGAAAAAGAACATATTTCACTGTTACCTGATACTTCAGCCTTCGCAGTCTAATGAGAAGCACAACAACCACAAATCCCATCTCAAGCCTGAAGAACTCATTGAGCATAGGATGTACTTTTATTTGCAGAGAGGTAGTCAGTACTCAAAATTCAAGTCTATCAAGATATATCCATCAGACAATCCTCAATGTTTGCTCTCTGGACACCCTCTTAAGGAAATGCTTCAGCTCAGGAAGAACTTCTGAGTTATAAGGTTTTGTGCAGAGATTCTGAAACCTTTTAAGAGGATTGTAAGATGTTTTCTGATGGTTCTTTTGGTGACTGGGGGAGAAGAAAAATTCTGACAATACATGTTATTTTAGCCCCAGTTTAATTCCCTCAGGGGAAAAAAAAATAAGAAGGAAAAAAAGAAGAGTCTGATTTCAGAAAAGTCTTCACCAGAAAAAGTAGGGAATTGTACACAGAACTGTATATTCTGCACAGTGCATATGCTCATGTTCTCTTTTTCTGTCAGGAAATGTTCTTTGAACTCAAAGGCATCCCCTCAAGAACAGAGTCCCTGTGGGGGACCAGTGTATTGACAGAAGATTGCACTTCCCTTGACTGCAGAACTCTGTATGACCACACTGACTTCAACAGCTATGAAATGACTGTGAATTAATCCAAGATTCTTTTGTCTGCTGTAACCAAATGTCAGCTCCATATTTCAAAAAATCACCTGTGCCACAGCAGAGCAAGCACTCTGGTAGCCTTGGGGAAGGCCCCAAATTTTTAGTTAAAACAGAAACCTTTTCTCTTCTGTTTTCCAGGTATGAAAATATCAGTGCTGCTAAGGTACTCCTACTCTAATATCAGGAAGAGACAAGAGAGAAAATTAGTCACCTTGAGTGGAAACCTGAGTAAGTCCAGGGTGCATGATTTTGCTGAGCTAAAGCAGAATTTGCAGCTTTCAAGGTTTGGCTTGAGAACTGTTGTTTAGAGGAAATTGAGACAAATGTGTTGCTCTGCCAACACCATTAAGATGAAAGGAGGCTTGTATTAAACAAGAGTGTTCCACTTAGATCATGCACCCAGTTAAAGCTGGCCATCTCAACCTACCCATCCAGCAAAGAGGCCACCCTGATCCTTTTCTCAGGAGTTGGGCTGATTTGAGCTGTAGCAATTCCTGAACTACAAATGTTCTGAGCTGATTTGGGCCAGCTGCACTTTAATCGAAGCCAGAAGGCATTAACTATCTCACTGCTGCTTCTCTGTGCATAATTCATTCCATGTGGGCCACCTCTTGTGACAACACACAGACCCAAAGTGCTGGGAAAACTGGCCAGTGGAAGACTGATCTAATCAGCTGTACGAAAACATCAGTAAAAGCCATCAGAAGTAAAGGCTGATAAGCAGAAAGAAAAAAACCAACCACGTGGATTATTTTTCCCTTTTGAACAGGCAAAAATATTTACAGCTTTTTCAAAGTGCTGTCACACACTGAGGCATATCAAGCCAAGCCTTTTAGAAGCCTTTTAATTTAGGAGGCAGTGACAATACACAAGCCCCGGTGAGTGGCAGCCATTCAGTTCAGTGGGACTCCTCATGAGATTAGGAACTAATCAGTGAGCTCAGCTCTGATCCCTGTTTCATGTCCCAGCCAAAGGGATCAAGAGGGCAAGGGATCAGCGTGGCACAAAGGACTTGTGCAGCAGGCACTGCTCAGAGAGCAGCGTGGGGGTCACCCACTGTGAGGATTAAATTCCTCCAGAGCAGGGGGCGGTGGCAGCCAGGCAGGGAGGGACAAAATGAGAAAGGAAGAAAGTTTCTTCAACAAACCAGCCAGACTGAGAAGGGCAGGGTGAGAAACGGGGCTGCTTACTGAATTTAATAACTTAAGGTGACAGGGTTTCATTTTTTCAGAAGGTCTGTAGCACCCAACCAAGACACACCTTCAATGAACACTCTCAGCTCATGCCTTCCCACTTCCCTACCCACCAAACCCTCTTTCTGCTGTCATCCTATAAAGGAAAAAGCTCCCCCAGGTATCAACACATTCCCCAAAACATATCTGGAATATAAGAAGACTCAAATACATACTCTTGGGAGTATACTGAATTCCAAATATTTTCACCTTCTGACAAGATCTACGCTTTTTCCCGGGTGTTATCAGTGGAAAAGGAAACAGATCATGTGAAGACTGCCTGAGGAATCTAAAACTTTTAAGAAGCAACTGGAAAAGGTGTCAACCAAGGGATTACAATGGATTAACCTTGAAAGATTTCATTCTTCTCAGGTCTGTCTGCTCATAGTTAGGTATCACAGATTGGCTATTAAAAGATGTGCTGTAAATGTTGCAGTTTTTCAAGATATATGGTTATCCTTGGCCGCTTATCTGGGAGGAGAATCAATCCCCTTTTTGTACCAAGCTTCCCTTTAGCTCTCCTTCCCAACTTGTTAAAAACAAACCATGGAAAAAACACCCAGCAAGTCTCTTAGAATACCTATATGCACACACACAGATGTACAGGCCCATATACACCCGTTTCACGCTGCATTTCCACAGCATACATTGAATTCTACTGCTGTACCTTCTACAGCAACCATTGACCACATAATTTAATACACCTGTAATTATTACCCCGAGCCTCTAGGAGATTGTCAAGCAAAGCATATCAGCAGATACAAAACAAAGCTTTTTTTAAAGTATTTTTTCATTAGCAGACATAATTTGGTCAGTTATTTCTACAAAGAAACCTTGGCTATACTCGCAGGTCACATATAATTAACTTGTTTTACATATTCAGCATTCAAAACCAAACTTGTTTTGACAAGACACAACAGAGAGATTCCTGGAGATCTAAAATCCTCCCCAGGACCTGCAGATTGTTATTATTCCTGACACACATTTTAACTCACAATCTCCAGTGTTCAAATTCAAATATTCTGTTTACTTGTTAAGCTTTACCAGCCAGCTTAAAATTTAAGCTGTTTCCAACAACTGGTACAACATAGAGATAAATTTATTTCAAGACACATATTACATATGCTTAAAAGAAAAGTGGAAAAGATAAAAATATTGTTCTCCCCTCCCCTCAGAGCAGATTTGTTGCCAAAAGAATTTAAAATCCTGTTAAGAGAAATTTATGCATGGAGAAAAATACTCCTGTTATCTGCAGTTTAATTAATCACCTCCATAAAGCTCAAGGCCATCTGTTTAATGGATGGTGAGGAGAAAAAAGATGGGATTGGAGAAGACAATCGTGGTGGTATTCAAGTGTACCTAGTGTAGCAATTGCAATTCAAAGATACTTGGCCAGAACATATAAGAGAATATTCTCATACTTAAAAGAAAAGCTCACAGAGAACATGAATATTTTTAGGGGAACAAATTCCTAAAGCAGTGGTGGGTTCTGTTACAGCAGCAATCAGTTTTCTATTTGAAATGCTGACAAAACCTTGAGTAGGAAATCCAGCTCTGGCAGTGATCCCTAACCACTGAACCCCTGCCTGCATTCCAGGAGGTGGAATGGGTGCGTTTCACTGGAAACTGTCTCTTGAAACCCACATTTTCTCCCAGTTTGGCAAATTCTTTACAAGTACAAAAGTCAAAATGTCACCAGGTGAGGGCCTTCAATCCCACCCCTCAAGTAACACATCACATGCATCTCACAGGGAAGTAACATTTGGATTATAAAGCTGCATCTATTTCTGAAGGCTACTGATCCCAGCAGCAAGCAGAGACGTATAATCTTAGGGATTTTTATTTGTTTGAGGAACAAAGCTACAGAAAATATAAGAAAACTGATAATGCAGTCTCATCTTACATTCTTCCAAAATGGTTAATTCATATCCTGAATAATAATTTTCATAATTCACCCACCAAGGTTATGTTTAGAGCCTTGTTACCAAATGCAGTTTCCCAAAAATAACTGTATACAGCCAAACTGCTATTCCCACAACATAATTTGATATGGCAAAGCACATATTAACCTTCTTTTTATATCTTCCAAAAAAATTGAGGGCTCCACTGCATTCTCTGGCAAAATTGTTAGTCAGTGTACACATTAATATAATTGACATGTTGAATTGATACTTGAAACAGCTCACAGCTGGTAGCTTGCCGAGTGAGATTTTATTATTTTTCACATCACAAAATGCCTTCTCAGAGAATTTTCCTTGTGTGCACATTTTTGCTTTGGAAAAACTAACAACTGGCAGGCTTTTGAAGTGTTCCACGATAATTAATGACTCTGATTTACATGTCTACAGTACATTACACAGACACATGTCAGGCTGTAACTCTGAGTGCTTAAAAGCTCTGATTCCCCCATCATCGGTCTTGGATTTGCGCAGAGCAGATACCAACAGCAAAAATTTTTACCCAGCTCAGGGATGGAGGGTAACATGGCAGACTTTCCACCAAAATATCCTCTGCACATGACAGGGCATCAGCCAACCCACTGCTCACAGGGGGAAGTCACGACATCACCTGATGCATTTTTAGGACAAACCTGAGCTGGCAGAAGGTGTTCATTGCAGATCAATTCTTTTGAGCGGTGTGGCTGCAGTTGCTGTCACTTGGCACCAGGAACATAAAACTCAACCCCCCTTTTTATTGAGCCACAGCCCAAGGCCAGCTGGCAAAGCATTCCAACCCCAAAAATCTCCTCACACTTCAGTTTTGATTGAATTCCACAAATGCACTAAGCTTACTTTTATTATTTCCAATTTTCTGGGGTTTTCTTGGTTTCTTTGTTTGTTTCAAGCCCTTCCTCGCATCTGACCTTTACTCCTTTTTTAAACAAATGGAATAAACTTGGGACTTACCAAACCAGCTTGACAGACATTTATGACAGTTATTTCCCACCTTGCAGCAAATTCATCCCAGGATGGAGTAGTCCTAACACTTATTCAGCTTTCTTCCATAAAGATTTTAATACGTTTTACCTGAAAAATATAATAGAGTGAAAATATGAAAACTGGGCAGTCATCTTTAAGCTTGTATTTTAGAAACAGCAATTGGAATTCTGTGATTTTTGTGCTCCCTCCCTCCCCAGTAATGTCACATTTCTTTTTCGCTTAAGGAAGCTTAGGAAGAACAGAGTGTAATGGGTAAAGCACCCCCAAAGTCTTGCACTTCTTCCACATATCTACCTCCTTTAGGTACATTTTCTCATCTCTGCTATTAACAATATCTCATGTGGGTTGGAAATGCCACTCTGAAATATTCACTTTTTGAAAGGAAAAATTATTCTCAAAGAAATCCGAGGAAAACCACGCACTTTAAACATTGCATTTCAAGCAAGAATTTTTCCATCTCACAAATAAAACAGTTTTCCTAAAGGCACGCAAAATAAATCTGGTGGGTAAGTCACAAAGAGCTCACAAAACTCTGTTTTTACAGGTTTATAGTTGAGACCAAATTAAACTTGACAGTTTCCTTTAAATTAAATTACTAAGTTAGAGATCATAGCATAAATAGCACCTGATAAAAAAATAGCTTTCTTATTCCCTAAAAATGTTCAGAATTAGGGAAAAGAGATCTTACTCTTCAGCTGAATGAAATAGAACTATCAAGGTAAGAAAGTACAAGTGGATACAACAGGAAAAAACAGCTTTGCATTAACTTAAACTCTACTTTCTAGAGTGATAAAGGCCTTTTCTTCCTTGACTTTTTCTCATGCTATACAAGCCAATTCTAAGGCTCTCTCCCACTACACGTGCTAATATATTTTTTGTAATAACATGAGAAGGAAAAATGCATGCTTGGTAGGAAAAGGGGAGCAAAGAAGCTCCACTAAATCAACACTGGTTTAGATCCAAGGAAAAGAGAAAAATTATTGACACAGACTCATATAGCAAGATATCTCTTCCTAAGTAAATACCTGCATGATCACCTGGCTTGAAGACAAATCAATTGAGTTGAGCTTATCTCTTAAGCTAATTATCAATTAATGAATTCTATGTATTTATAACTTTTTTATTAGTATGATAGTCTTCATTGTATTCACTCCTTTCCTCCTAATTAAATATTTGTGTGTGTCTCCAAGGCTACTAAAAAGATATCCACAAGAGTAATTATGAAAATATTCCAGTCCCTTTTACCTCAGAAGAGATAAGAGATTTTCATGTAAGTGTCTTGAAGTGTCTTTCACCATTTCAGAGCTCATAGACTTTCCATTAAAAGAATAATAAAAATCATAACAGCTAAATGGCCATTCCAGCTCTAGAAGTTTTAAGATTTTAAACACATGAAACAGAAGGGAATAAGGTTCCTACAATGACATGAAATACAGTAGGAGAGAAAACTTTAAAATCTAGGTGTCATAATGGAAGGAAAGCTGAAATCCATGGTTGTGAACAGTCTGACTGTGGTGGTCCAGTGACAATCGAAGCTGGGCAGGCTGAAGATATTATTTGAGAATGGGGTTTTCACTTGCGCCTCTACAAAACCTGATTAATACTGGAATTGAGGGAGGAAATGAAACCACTTTCAGCAATTCTCTCAGTTCTACATCACTTATCTGAAACCCGGGAACTGTAATGCGTAATTTTGGTGCTGGAAGACTCCTCTAAATATAAATTGAGGGGAACGTGGACAGCTCCAGAAGTGTAATGGCTTAACTGGTCCTTGCTGTCCTACAAATCCCAAGGGATTTGTGACATCAGATTCTGCTGGCTTCCTTCAGGAGATGAATCCTTCTCATCTTAGAAAATACCCACGAGCACATCAGCTAAAATAGGTAATGATTTTTTAAAATATATCACTTTCAGTCTTAATTTAGTCAACTTATGTTTACAATTGGCTTCAATGATCTTAGAGGTCTTTTCCACCCTAAATGATACTGTGATATTTACATTATATGTTCTTATATTCTGCTGTCTTTTGTGTACCAACTTGAGCAATTTAGGATGTGTGGTACAATATAAAATACAATTTCATATCAGTGTAGGGAAGTAGATAAAAGCACTTTTCTAACAATCTATCAGAATGTTCCATCAAAAATAACTATGCAGGTGATGACATGAAAATTACACGAATCTATATCAAAGATCAGTAATGAATATTAAATAAATAAGATATTAGCATTTCATAGTGAAGTAGAGGTAAAGGAATATCTCAATTATTAAAAGCTTTCCAACCAAAAGAGGATGCTGTTGTCGTTGACTTTTGACCACGGTGGTGTGGTAAGATGTCACAAGGTCAAAAGATCAAATGCTTTAAATATCTTCTCTTCTCTGTATTAATGAATACTTAAGAGACTAAAACTCAAGGTTTATATTCAAGAATATCTCTATTTATCCAAGCAGCAAGACAAAAAAAAAAAAAAAAACCATTATCAGAAGTAATTATATTTCTTACTGAAAATCAATTAGTGAAGCGGTTATCTCGAGATGAGATAAAGACCCAAAGTGAAATGCTGTGATTGTGATCACATGGCCTGACTAAAAGCTGCCTGCATGGCTGCCAGAGACAGGAGAGGCAAACCCCTTCTCCTGCTCTGTATCCCCTGTACCTGCAGGTCAACATCACAACCACCTTGTAGGATCTTCTCCTTCACCTCTTAACTTCTTCCTACCAAATGATCTCATCAAAATACTCCTCTGAACAGCTGTTCTCTGATCATTTCCTCTTTTTTCCACTTAGCAAGAACCACATAAATAACAGAAAATTACCTCTTTAAAAAAAAAAAAAAATTAAGAAACAAAAATTGCATGTGATTCCGAAGTAAACATATTTCCTAATTAAAGGCAGAGCAACTCCACCTGCTCCATCTATGTGTAGTTCCAGCATTCAGAGAGAATATGTGAGAAACCTGTCAATGCTCAGTAAGAGTAGGAGGATTATGGTATCATCACACAATTTCACTGAATTTCATAACCAGGCATAAACAATTGAGCCTAATGCCCACAGGAAAGAAAATATTACACTTTAATTGGGTAGTCTTTCTCAGCAGAGAAGCACCCACAGCAGGAAGTACTACAGGAAATAGATTAGAACATGGAAATTTTAAAGATCTCTCACCTGAAGTATTGATACCCCTCAGAACCAGAATATCAGACCTGGGCAAGGACAGTGGAAGGTAACAGGGGAAGTGACACACACTGGTGACACAGGAACTAAACAAAAAGATGAAATAAAGCAGCAGGAATTCCCACACTGAGTTCCCTGTTTTTCTTGGATTTAAAATCCCTCTTAAATAAGATTATCAGAGGGTTACCATGCCCTTTAATTTTTTTTTTTTTCCTAAGAAAAAGCCTGTGAAGGGTCAAATGGTTGTTTACTTGGCAGTCCTTAAGCCAAATACTTTTTTACACTTAGTGGTGTAGGAAAAAATGTATCTTGTTCCCTGTACAAAGCACTTTATCTGTTTCAATAAGAGCAGGAAAGAGGGAGATGCTCATCGCTTCAAGTTTCATCACCACAGAGAGCATGAAAAAATACAGGTAAAAAACATATTTTCCCTGCTATTGTCTATTCTACTTTACACCTATACAATTTCTATTGAAAATATACAATGGAAACAAAGGATTTGGATGCAATAGAAACCACTGGATATGACAACAGAAAAGGCCAGTTCTTGAGTGCATGTTATAAGAGTCTCTACTGGTTGAAGGGTTTCATGAACCTTGGTCTGCCCTGCATTTTTCTTGTGATCTTTTAGAATGATCAATATTCCAATTGACATAAACTTCTTGTCCTCAAGTCATTCTTATGATAATTAGGCTTACAACATCAGTACTCTGTTCTTAATTAGAATGTCAGTACCTCTCTCCCTTTACAAGTACAGATATTTACAGGCTGTTGTCCTTTCCCGGTATTTTCACAATACGGTTTAATATGAATATCCTTCCTCCTGTATTTCTTTGGATCAGAGGTATCTTAAAATAGATTAACAGTCATATTAAACTGCACTAACCTCCACTACAGAAAGAAAGAAGCCATGCTGTACATCACCAGCCTTCAAGGACAAATCTGAAAGGCTTCTGTCTGTCCTGCTTTGAGCCCTCAACTTATCACTCATAATGAACTTTTCTGCCAACAGGCACAGCTGTCAACAGGTGACAAATCATTGCATCAAGTGGCAATTTTTCACTTTTGTTGCTCCACTTTCCTCTCTGGCATCCTCTTATAGGATATATATTTGCTACAGAAATGAATGCATGATGTATTACCAGCCCTTAATTTCTCCAAATTTACTTTCCAAATGGCACGATGACCTTTAGGTTTTGCTCTTACATGGGCAGAGAGTGATAGGACAAGGGAGAATGGTTTTAGACTAAAAGGGAAGAGATTTAGATTAAACGTTAGGAAGAAAAACTTTACTCAGAGGCTAGTGAGGCACTGGAAGAAGTTTCCCAGAGAAGTTGCCTCATCCCTGGAGATGAGCCTTGGCAGATTTTCACTTTAACAGAAAGAAGAGGTTCAGGGGGTAGGAGATTAGGTAGATGTTTGTACAGTTGACACTTGCAGGGAACTTCCCCAACACAACATGGAACAACCTGGAAGTATAACAGGTTCTGGGATACAGGGATGAAAACCAAGGGAAAATTTGAGGGGACAGAAAGAAAAATGCACACAAGAATCATAGTTTAAAAAAAAAAAGCCTCACTACTTTCTCTGTTCACAGAATGCTTGATGTTTTAAATAAGAAGTTACATATTTTGTGTGGTCTAAAAAAAGCTAAACAAAACCTTTGGGAACCAAGTACTATCATGGCCAAGCCCATAAGGACTCATCCTTTTGTGTCAGGGACTTTCACAGGTGTGTGACCTTAGCGCCAATGGCTTTTGAATTATTTTTAGCTGACATAGATCTTGGACAGCTGTCATGAACATTCTCATAGAATTCCTCACTCCTGGAGTTCTATCAGTAAGCCCAAGGCTTACTGAAGAGTCCAGGAGATCTACTCCTAAAGAGCTTCACCTTTCTGCAGGCAACTGTGCTGTGGTTCTGTTAGTGTTGTTTCCAAAAAAATAATTAAGGAAAAAGCATGAGTTTTCTTCTGGGATATCATCTGTGATCATCCTGGAAGCCAGACCCACTGGCCTTTCTGTAAGGAACACCAGAATTATCCTTCTCCTGCCCAAACTCACGGCCCTCTCCAGGACTCATTCTTCTGAAGAAAGTGACCCCACGCCTTTTAAAATGTCCTTTTTTAAGCTCTTCCACTAAACCAGGTTGCTCACGGTCCCATCCAACGTGGAACACTCATACAGCAAGCAAATATCTGAAATGCACACTTTGTTCCTAGGAAGCAACAAAGAAGGGTACACAAGCCCCTTTTGATTATGTTCCTAATTACTCTTTCCCTTTCCACTAAATCCTCATTTACCAAAACACAACATTCTGCCTGCTCTGGCCATTTCTCTCTCAATATTTCCGACTTCCTGGTCATATTAACAACATAATTTGAGGAAGAAAAACCAAACAGCACAGGCAGAAGTGTAAAAGATGGGACAAAGGATGCCATTAGGCCCTGTCACACCCAATATAAAAAATGTAGATCATATCCAAAACTACCTGTCTTCCAGGATAGTAACACTTGTACAGATTCTTAGACCATCACAAACAAACAAGCCCAGAAGTGAGAGTTGTTTGTGCTTGATTTTTATGTCTGATATTAACAGTGCTTTTAAGTGGGATTTTTTTTTGTTGTTGTAAAGATTAATAAATCAAGAAACACACATAAGCAATGCTGTATCAGCCTTCACACCTGCTAGGCAATTATGCTTGTAGGGAATACAAATAGACAAACTGTTTCAGTAGGATGAAATACTAAATTTTCCACCATGAAGGATTTGCTGCTGCCTTGCAAAGAAGGGGAGTGGGAGAGCAATGGGGAAGTGAGTCAGGAGGGAATTCCACATGTGATTTACTAACACACTCACAGCGCATTTACAGCCATTAAGGCAATCCTTCCTCCAGCGGCACCCAGGAGATTCCTCTAATGCTTCCATTGGGATTGTCAGCAATGAATCCTCACAGCTTCACGGGACTATTATGCTTTGACTGTTTGCATTATCATCCCCCTCGCCTGCACATAAATGTAATTCTCATTACAGCTAAAGGGGTTGTGTGAAAGCAATCTAGGGAAAGTAAAATTACAGGTTGATAGTCAAAATTAGTTGTTTACTCCATGCTATGCAAGGATTCGTAATTTACAATTGCTAAGTTGCTCAGGTCATTCACACCTAGGAAATGCCAGCTGTCACCACATGGAGCTGATGTGCACCTTCATGATTGAAAAAAAGGGAATTAAAAAGGGAACTGAGTGGGGGGGACCAGCAATGGCCCTTTCAGCTCCACCACTGATGGATAAATAGAGACAACCATGCAGTGAGTTTCTGGGTAAAGGAGAGTCTGACCTATTTCTGGTCAATTTCTTGCCTATTTCTAGGCTCTTTCTGGCCCATTTCTTGCCCATTTCTGGCCCAGTTCTATTACACTGCAAGTTCTGGTATATGGATACACACCACACTTCAAATAAGCATCTACCCAATTTCTACAAACTCAGTGGAAACACATTTTTAATTTTTAAACCAACTTCCACCTTGACCAAATAAAGTATTAAAAGATGTATTCTTACTCACAAGTAAGCCCTTCAAAACAGGGTAATATGCAAGCTGATATTTAGGGCACATATTCCTCTAGACAGTAAAAAATTAAATTCAGGATTAATAAAACAAAGCAAATTACTCATTTCCCCCAAGCCCTACTTAAAAAATGTATTTTCCAGGCAAGAAAAGGGTGTGCACGGATGACAAATGAAATATTTCTATATACAGGAGTGAGGGCTTTTTTCTGCATGCTGTTGCTGGATGGAAAGCACATTTTTCAAAAGAAAAAAAAAAAAGAAAATGTAAGAAAAAAATTATAAAAGCAGGCAGAACTTATTTATTGAAAGATCATAATTGGTCATAGTATGCAGCATTCATTTAGAAACTGTCTTGGGCTTGCTAAATTATTTATAAGGCTTACAAGGGATGAAATATTTGAAGAACACAGGTGTTTTCTATCCTCAGAAGCTGAAAAAAAACCTTTCTTCACACTGCAGAAAGCCAAATGCACCATCAATATGGATGGAGCAGTTAAAATGAATGTTAGGTATTACAGCATATGAAAGAGCAATCCACACTTCACAAAAAACAGGTGGATAAATGGATTTCCTCCCTTGGTTTGCCAGAGTCAGAGCTGGTCACTTTTCAGAGTATATTGTAGAACATTATAAATATGATTTTTGTCCTCTCTCACTGTCACACACACAGAGGTCAAAGAGAAGGAGCACCTTGAGTAGCAGTCAGGAGATATTTTCTAGGGACATAACTGGTGACCTATGATCAGCTGTGGACATTAATCTAAAGTAATGCATGCTCATGGTAAAAAGAATTCTGTTTAATAGCCACAGAACACTCTCTGATAGATCAGTATTACATTGTAATACTGATTTAAGTAAATTACATTGCAATTACTGAGGTAATAATGACCTAAATACTGAGGTGGGAATTTATTTTTTTCTGAGTTCCGGATTTCGTCATACAGAGTCTTTTTTGTGGGTTTTGGGTTTTGTTTTTTTTAAAAAAATTATAATTCTTGTCCTAGAGGTGACATGAGAAATGCAACTTAAAAGGAATGAATTGAATATGTTTGTGTTTATACTGCAGGGTTAGCTGATTGGCAGATAAAACCTTTCCCTTTTTCGTCTCTGGTAGGGATTAAGTGCAGTCAAAAGTAGAATAAGTTTTTCAGTGCTATGTGAAGCAAGGTGGTACCTTCAGTCTGTTTATAATAGCCAAATGCTGATGTTCAAATGAGAAAAAAAAACCAAACCAAAACAGTCAATGAAGATATGGTTATTGTCAGTTTTAAGAGAGAATCTAGAGAAATTCCTGACTCTGCACATCAGATTTGTGCCATATTTTCAGACCTCTTTCCCTCCAATTCCTCAGCTTTATAATGCAAAAACATGGCTGCATCTTAATCTAAATGACAATCAACAACTGGAAAGAAAAAAAAAAAAGAAGAAAGAAGGAAGAATAATTTTGAGGACCTAAACACGATGCACTTAAGCCCTTTATGAGTAAAAAGCAGTCATTGTCAGACCCCCAATTCAGTAAAGTCCCTACCTGTGCAGCTCTGAAATATCTTGACTTCCAACTCTGCTTTGCAACAGGGAAGAATTCCTTGCAATAA
This sequence comes from Edolisoma coerulescens, assembly GCA_013397115.1. Classification (NCBI taxonomy): domain Eukaryota; kingdom Metazoa; phylum Chordata; class Aves; order Passeriformes; family Campephagidae; genus Edolisoma; species Edolisoma coerulescens. The sequence goes on from VWZW01003324.1 coordinate 912,383, forward strand.
TAAGGAAGAAGATTCTAAAAGTTCTTTTCCATTTGGAGAAAATGAAATACACATTTCTATTCAAGATATCAAAAGCATGTTTTGCTCTGATCAAAGTTATTTAAATTATATTAAAAAGCTTAGCATACTACTTTATTATATATGCCCAACATAATTTCATAATATATTATTTCTGTGAAGAGATTAAATTATTCTGCTGGATGTCGCAAATGTCGCAAATGTTTAAGAGCAGAATAAATTCCATTATGGCCTCTGCTCACTTGACTTTCTTTTTTTTTTTTTTACTGCCTGGCAAGGATTGCAATTGTTTTGAAGCAGTTGTTTTGGAAAAAGTTTGAAGAGATTCAACTGAGGTTCCATTTCATATTGACCACGGTTGGTGTGAAATATTTTCGTCACACAGGTACAGGGATCAAGGGTAATGAAATATATGGCCAATCATTAATATTTTTAGATTTCATGGCAAAGATCAGGGGGACAGGTTATTGAACAAAAATTATTAAAGCAATACCGACAATTTCATTCTTGTTATATCAGTGGCAAATTATTTTTCATCAACTCAATATTTATGCACTTTTATCAGCACACAGACTCTACCCTGAGCTAACGGGGGCTTTACATTTTGCTCTTTTGTAAACTTACACAAATGCAGGAGTTGTTTAAATTAGAATATACTAACTCTAACAACATTTTTCAAAGTCTAAAGAGAACATGGAAGGAAAGATTTTTAAAAAGTATAATTTACTAGAGCTCCAGCAGTCTAAGCATCATTTTTAGAACAAAGACATTTCAAGAGCTCCAACAACTTTTGTTTCTGGTAGGGGATATATTTCTGGTTCTGCTGCTGTGAACTTAAGGGGACAAAATCAGATGGAGTTTAAGCAGGTGTCTGCCTCCATGAGAGTAAAGCTTAGCACCCCAATTTGGAAAGAAAGCAATATTACTTTATTTTATATTGATTTTTGTTTTCTCTGGTTTCTCATCCAGGAAAAATATAGTTACAAAATGTAGATGTAAACACTGTACTGTGAAAAGTAATTTTACCCTGATATTAAAAATTATATCAAGGAGTTAAAATACAGAAATCTTGTCATCAAAGATTTTCCACACACAAGGGGGCAAATTTAGGTACAATACTAATTTCTGACCACTGAGAAGGGTTTTCATCTCAGCCATAACCATGTATTACCTCCTGATAATACCTTTCTTTCTGTCAATATAGGTGTCCTTAAAAAGTGAGCCCAAAGTCCTGAACAAAGCATATGGGTATTTTAAGGCTCTGGAGAAGCAGAGCTGATCTGTGAGCAAACAGGAGCTGTAATTCAGCCAGGGATCCCAATTCTTATCCAAAGGACTTCCCCAGGCAGCCGGCCCTGAGGGAGTGAAAGGCAGGAATGAGCTTTTCTGGATGAAGCTGCAGAGCAACAGCAGAAATTCAGTCTCAGCCCAGTAAATCCCTTTCCCTCCCAGGGGAAAAAAGGCAGAAACTCTCTCAGCTCAGAGTCAAATGAAGGACATTGACAAACTGCTAATGCAGCCATCAACAATATCCAGAACACACAATTCAAATTATGATTGTTGCATTATTATTAAATCTAAGAGGCCTCTCTCTGTACCCAGCTCATTTGCTGATATTGGCGATTTTCTCAGTACACATTTCCACAGGGATTCTGTCTTCCACCTCTCTCTGTGGCTCAGGTTGCATTTGCTGGGAAGAAACCATTCCCAATGGGAACACCTGAGATTTGATAACTCAGCTTGTTCTGGGAGTAATGTAGATGGAATTAATTTATCCTTAATTCTTTCCCTGCAAAAGCATCTTGATTCTAGGCCTACATCTATGTAGGCCTAAAAGGTCTAGGCCTAGAACAACTAAAGTACTGTGGGTATAAAAACATCATTTTGCTGTTTTCTATACAAAAATTGAGAATTAACAGGTCTTCACAGCCTTCCTCAGCTTGGACAACTCGGAGCTTCTGACATCTTGTGCTGGACAGGGATTCTACTACCCAGAAACCCACACAGTCTCCCCCCTATAACAAATATATTATTTTCTTCCTATCAAATTCCTTTTAAACAAGAAGAGCCATGTAAAGCTTCCTTATGGGAGGACTTTAAAGTTGATTAAGCCAGATGGTTCCAAAGACTCTTTCTGCAAATTCATTTCTTTGTGAGAAAGGAAGAAGGAAAAAAATCCTGCATTAATTCTCCAGAGCTATTAAGGAAACACAGCTAACCTTCTTAAATTACTCAGTGGCAATCAGTGTCTCTCAAAACATCTTCAATTAAGTAGTTTAATTTTCTGAATCCAGCTATTATCATCCCACACAAATTTTACTCTAGCTTTTAGAAAATAATATTTTTTCCATTTTCTAATTAACAATATTACTATAAATTAAAATCTATGTTGGACCAAAGGTTAAAAATGTTATGGTTATGTACTGGTTCTCGAGTGGGAAGCAAGACTATTATTTTCAGCCAAGTACAGGCTTTTTATTATCTTCAGCAAGTTAATTAAAGACCAAACAATAAGAACCTTCCAACTTTTTCCTTTCACTCTTTGGTTTATTAATACATATTAAGCTTTTGGGGCTAGAAAAATTTTCTTATTAATTCTACATTCAGAGCTTGATAAAATAGGCATTCCTTCCACAATACCTCATTTTACCTCAATACCCACACAGTCTAGTAGCAATTGGAAAAATCTCCTAAAAAGATGCCTGCAGGAGAGAACTAGGAAAATTCAGACAAATGAAAAAAATAAAATCTTTTTCAAAAGTGCACCTTTTAGTTCATTGATCGTGTGAAATAATTTTAGTTCATTTTGTAACATTTTAGTAACATTCATTCATCTTTCATTCATAACATTCATTCAACATTCAGTAACATTCATTCATGCACATGAAAGCAACCTGCTCTAAGTGGAAAATTGCAGTAAATAAAAAGGCAAATGGTTCAGTTACTGTTTGCAACAATTTAATATCTGTGAACAGCCCTTCTTTGTCAAAGGCATGGGAGGATATCAAGCACAGTCTCGACTTCAGATGAAAGGTGGGCAAGGGAGCCACACTCTGGTCAGTGCCTCCAGGCAGGACAATTACACATGCAAAAGCAGCTTTCTTGGCTAGCACAAAGTGCAGATGGGCCTGGAAGTGGGAGATGTTTGCTCGGAAATAGCATGGAAAGGGTACACAAAATGCTGTGGTGTGGCTGTTAGAGTAATGAACCGTGGCTCTGAAGAGTAAAATCAGTGCTGAGAGGCACCTACTTAGAGGTCAGTCTGGCTGAGTGACACACTCTTGAACTGAAGTAGGAAAAAAAGGCCTACGCAGAAGAAGAAAAATAATCTACTCAGAATCACAATACTTTCCCCACTGACAGCTACACACATATTTACTCACCACCCTTTCATTGAGGTGGAAGTCTGTCCCTCGTTTTGTTTGTGTCAACGTGAAGCTCTGTAGGCATTAGATTGCTGTTTGAGAATGTCACACTGTCAAGAAGCGAAACGATGAAGGTTGTCAGAAAGGGAAGGAAGATTATCTATCATGCTAAAGAAACCAGATAAATAATAGATGACAGAACGTGTTCTATGAAACACTATTAGGAGAATAATCTTCAGGAGGACACTGAATTTGGATCAGAAACAGAAATCAACTTAAAGAGTCTCATGTGTTCTTAATGTCATCTACAATAAAACTGCAGAAAATTTTGAAATTAGTCTGTTACAAACATTCCTGGAAAAATTATTTGCAAAGACTGAATACCAACTTCAAGCTCAATAGACTGATAGACTGTTTAAAAAGTAGCAAGGAAGTCCTATAAAATTCCTAGTTATATCTTCAGAGTTCTTGTTTCACCACTGAAATGATCCTTGAATCTACTCCATTATTTCTACTCTTAGATAAAAATATTTCCCTTTCACAATCATTATATATTACATTAAACACATCTATGATTTTAGTCACAGGTGTAATGAGGAAAAAATAACCCCACCACCTTAATCAAAGGCAGGTTATTTCCACAATCTAGAGCTAATCTGAAAGCAGACAGATGGCTCTAAGAAACGTTGCTTTTATCACACAACTGACAGATGTTTCTGAACGGTTTTTGGTAATTGTCAGATAACCTTGCATGTCTTGTGTGTGAGCTCTCTCTTAGCTTCTCACTTTAACTGTTGCCATCTTTGTCTCAAAAAACTGAAGCTGAAGATGGCAAAGCCTTTGCACTGTGGAAGCTTCATTCAGCTGTGGGAAGGAAAAGCAGCTCCAAGAAAGGGACTGTGCATCTGTCTGAAGTCAAGGGGGGAGCACTGGAGCTGCTTTCAGGTAACACAAAGCAGCTCAGGCATTGTCCCCATCCTTAAGTCGGAAAATACATCCCTAAATAAGCTCTGAACTTTTTTTTTTCATCTTTAAGGAATCCAGAAATATTACTGCTGTAGTAGCAATCCTAATTTGAGATCTTCACTGCAAACAGAAGACTAAGACTGCAAAGTTAAAAATAATGTTAGGTGCAGCAGACCCTTAGGAAAACAGACACATGTGGGACCTTACACAGATATGTGGAATATGGCAGCAAACATTTGGATGTCATAAATCTGGAAGTGTGGCAAAAAATAATGGTAGGAGAAAAAAGCATAGAACACTGGCTCAAGGACTGAAATGTAACAATCTGCATCTAAAGATCACAATTTCTTATCAGATACTGATAAGAAAAAAATCATAAGAAAAATTGAGATGATGGATTACTTATAAAAAGCTAAAGAATTCTATGAACTATTAAATCAATGAAAAAAATACAAATGTGTTCTTTAGATGAAGATTTTGAGATTTCACCTGAGTCCAGTTACATGGGCATTTTTGAAGCATTCAATACTACTATGTATTATTTTTCATCATAATGTGCTTTTAAATATTTGTTTAGCACACCTCTTGCAGTAGTCTTTATTGTCTCCTTTTAACACTGTAAAATTATTTAACTTACTGTACACAATACATATTTGGCAATTATTTATTCATAAAGCTGTGAATTTTGAAATTAGAGTTTCTTTTAAAACCTCACCATTTGATAACCATGAAAACCAATGTATCTGAGAGATTTCAATTATTTCCCTGTGCAGTGAAATCATAGGGACATTATGGATGCTGGCAAATAATAAATTAGTATTGCATGATTAATGTAGCCAGATTCCTTCACAGTAAAACTCCGACTTAAACAGAAATCTGTATATTCTTATAAAAAAAAAAAACAACCTAAACTAACAAAAACTCAGTCTAGAGCGATGTTCTGAATAATGTCAACTGAGATTCCAGCCTGCTGAAAACTCTGACTTCATTTCCAGCAGTGCTTATATTTCTTTCTCATGAAAGCTTCAAACTGAAGAGGACTTTGAACAACAATTGGGACAAAAACCCCCAAGTACAGACATTTTTTCCTCATTTAAAAAGATGAAGCCACAGATGCTTAATGAAAGCAGTAAAACAGGTTTATAATCCAGATTATGTTCTTTTCACCCACTTAGTCCAATGGAGATATTTATCCTAAAGCCTGTGGATATTTGAGCAGGTCTATAACCCACTTGGTGCAATGGCCAGGTAATTACTTATGTTTACACAAGAGAAAATTATACACACAAAAATCAAGGTTTGTTTCTCTGTGTGCATGTGTTTTTTCCCAGTATTTCTTAGAATGGAACATTATTAGAAAAACCAGATTATCTCCTGGCAATAAGGTAATGGCAATTTGGAGAAGAAAGAAGACAGAGTAATTATTTCCTGCAAAGAGACGTTCTCTAAATAGATGGGAGTGCAGTAATTGAGATGAAATCGAGCATTTATAAATGACACTGAATAGCAAGAAAAGTTCACAAAGCTCTTCTGAGGAGAACTCTTTCTATGTCTGTCTTCAGCAGCAGATCCAGGGAGATTTGCTTGGGTTGGTTTTCCTTTCAAGCACCAAGGTTCTTTCCTTTCTGAGAGTCAAAAGTCTCGGTCTTGTTCAAGGTTTGCAATGACAACTAAAATGAAAATATCAATCAGCTGTGGCTGCATTATTCCAGCTGCAAACTACCCACGTTTGAAATACTGGCAGGTAACACTTATAATCACCTTACATCTTCTAGAATCAATATCTTATCCTGGTTTCTCTGCTCTCCAGGGACTCCTGTATTTGTGTAAAGTAATGGAAAATGGATATGTATAAAATACATACTTTTCATATACTTCTCCCTAAAATCATAGTTCTTAATTTGCAAACTTGGGTTAATAAGCAAGAGATTTGAATTGCATTGAGTCAATGAAAACCAAGCCCTTTAATCATCTGCTGAGTGTTGGAAAATCCCACACAGACAAGCACATCTCTAGCTGCACAAACAAGTGCAATGTGGAGCCCAGGCCCAAAAAATCTTAAATCAAAGTAATTCCACAAGTCTCCCACTTCTTTAATGCAATCATACAGAGCTGAAATTATGTACATTTAGATTAAGGCAGAGTGATAGGACAGAATATAGAGTAATATTTTAAATGACTAAGATAGATGAAAGTTTTAAAAGTAAGGTCTTTTTCCTCTTAAGAATATTCATCCTTTAATTTTTTTCCCAAAATGATACCAGTCACTCCATCATTGTCCTTCTTAATCAAATACAGAAATTAAATCAGAGGCACTGATGAGGAAAACCTCAGCAGAAATGTACTTAAGCTTATTACATACTACTTTCTGATTAGAGACCCAACATCACTTCACAGACTGAGATACATGATTATATTTTCAATTTGGTATGACTGATATGTTTTATTTTCATTTCAATAAATGAAATTCCTATGTAAAAATCAGAATATAAACCAGAACTGAACTGCACTCCTAGGACTGCAGTTTTACAGGAAATTATATGAGTACAGTGTTAAATTTGTGTGTGTGTGTGTTTCCTATTTATATATTTAAGTTGCTTCTTCTGGGAAAAGTTTGAATGGATTTCAAGAGTTCATGGAGAGAGAAGAAAGATGCAGATTATTCAGACAGTGGTAAATAACTTTTGGGAACAAAGAGGATCTTTTGAAATTACAGGGTCCACTGTTTTGTTCTACTTATTATAAATACAAGTCTCATTTTTAAATACAAATAATATGGTAGAGGGATTTATCCTGGATTGCATTTGATATCTTTCTATAGCTCTGTTTGCATCTTATTTTTGAACATCCAAAGAGATAGTCCCAATGAAGGTAAGAAGAACAATGCTCCTATACTTGAAACATTTATATTTAACTTTTCCAGAAATTGTCAATCATACAACAGACTCTGCTGTTGTGAAAATAGAGAATCTTTGTAAGATACTTTTTTACATTTAGGAAAAAATATATATATGCAGATTATATGCAGAAATAAATATAGTTCTAGTCTGAAGTATGGCTTATAAATCCATAGTATTATGATTCCCTTACTAATCACTTATTCTAAGAAAACAGTTCTTCTCAGTGTATCATTGAATAGCTTCATCCTAATACAGATGTGGCAAAAGAAATACTTTATGAAAATTAAGTTTTAAATGTTAATTAGTTAATAGGTTAATTAGCTCTTTAGTTGATTAGCCATTAGTTAATTTTCACTATGTTTTGCCACAGGATTGACCTGCAGCATTTCACACCAAAAGACAACATATCTTACAAGAGCCCTTCCTATACTGGTTTGATCATTTGTCCTCTGGTGAAAATGTAAATACTTAGGCCACTAAGTAAGTAAAAGTGCAGGTTTTTAACAGCAAAATTTACCTCCTAATTCTGCAGCTGGAAGGAAAATATTCTAGGCAAAAAAAGCTAGACAAAAGAGATGCTCTACACTGCTGCAGTCTGTCCTGACACAGGAAGAAAATCCAGCCTACTGCTTTCATGTTGGGTGAAACTTTGAGATACACAGCATTCAAACTTGCACAGTCTCTTTGTTGTCTTGGCTAAGGGAAAGAGGGGAGAACTCTTTGGGGGAGTGGAAGCTTCGATCTGCTAAATTCCATCCATAATGCAAAGAGCCACCACTGAGAGAACTCTCCCAAGCATGTGGCACAGATTTATCCTGCTCAGAGGCCGGGGAGTTTCAGCTGCCAGGGAACAGGCTCCAGGAACAGCCATCTGCTGGTGCATTTGGCCCTCACTTGTTCTTTTCCTGGTTTTCAGTCCAGGTGAGAAGTACTTCTGCCCCTCCCTTCCTTCCCCTGGAAGGCCTGGCATGGGGCACAGAGAAGGAACATGCAGCAATGTGCGCAGCTGCTGCCTGGATGGCGTTTTATGGGCCATACTTTGGGCAAACAGCACAAAGGCAGTCCACAAGCATAAAATTAAAGTGATCTCTTGGTAGGAGGACAAGAAACTCACTCCAGCTACCATTTCAGTTATGTATTGACAGACTGAATTCAGTGCTCCCTAGCAATACTCCCTTCCCACAACTTCCACACATGACCTGTGTGCACAGCGCCATAACTGGCACTTCCCCACCTCTTTCTTTGCCCAAGATTTTCCCTTCAAAGCCAAATCAGTGGGTTCTTATGTACAGGACAGCCGGTCCATGTCTGTTGCCACACTGAGCCAAATCTGCCTTTTCCACAGCTCCTTCCAAGCAAACAAATGAGAGCAGCAGTAAATCCACTGGCAGTGCTATCCACCTGCATACAGTTTGCTGTGGTGGAAAAGGCACAATGCATTTCCCAGTTGCAAGGGAGGTTGTCTGCGCCTGTGCATCAGATACTTCCAAAGGATGCAGAACCAAGGGCAGTACCAGAATTCCTTTCTTCCTCCCAGGTCAAAATTCCTGCATAAAACAGTTTATAAGACTAAGTATCCAACTTATGTTAAACTCATAAATTGTAAAAACATACCCTTGTGAGTCTTCTCCTCTAACTACTTCAAACACAGCTCACCTGGACCAAATTATTTAAAACAGCTTTTTCACAAAATCCTGGGTACATCCTTGGAAAGAGCCAATAATGGGAATGGAAGGAATTACTTGCAGTCAGGCTGTGATGAAGTCAGGCTTTGGCCATGACCCTCCAAAGCATGGCATGTGTGTGCCATTAAACCTTGCATCTCAATCCCATACTGTGGCACCATTCAAAGGCTGAAACTTTTGCAATTCTAAGAATTAAACTGCATAGATAAAAATGGAAGGGACCTATTTTCTGCCTTCTCAACAACAATAAATAATAAAACAAAAGCTACATTAAAACAGTATTGTATGAGAAGATGAAATTGTCCAATACATTAAGTACTAAATTGGGCTTGAAGAGTTTTGAATGGTGAAGCAAATGCTGCATGCAGTCCTGATTGTTACATTGCTTTTCATCAAAAGAGCTGACCCCCAAAGGTCACAACAAGGAAATTATCCATTTCAGAGTGGGTAGGGCTGAAGGACTACACATGGAGCCATAGAAAGCTGCAAGGTGATTGCAACCTTTCAGCACTCAGCCACTTCTATAGAAGTCTGCAATGGAAACGAGCCAAAAGCACTTTTTGGACCTGCCTCGCAGGCAAACAGCTCATCTGGAAGATGAAACTCAAAACAAAAGAGCTGAAACTCCTAGGTGTCAGATTGGAAGTGTAAAATGAGTGACACACAGCTGTGAGGCACTGAAACTCTTTGTGGGGGGTTGCAAGGAAAGGGAGAGGTGCTCACGTGTACATTCCCACTGTCACCTGAGCTTCTCTGCAGGTGGGGGCGACCCAAAGGGCCTCCTGAGGGAACACAGGGTGCTCCCCATGCCATGCTGAGCCATCAGCACTTGCAGGATTTTGAAAGTTGCCTCAGCATCATCTCACCTCAGCCCTCAGAGCCTTTGGGTCTGGGCAGAAGGCAGCTATAACCAGGGAGGATGCACCATCCCTTTCCCAGTTCTTGCTCTGAAAAGCAGGTGGGATGTGAAAGGAGGACTTCAAGGCAGAGCTTAACCAACACACTCACCTATGTACTCTGCAGAACATGCATTTTGAATTATTGCCATGCAGATAATTATACTCCTCAAGTGCTAGGAGACGAAGAATCAGAGCCTATGGAGCAGAAGAACTGGTGCCAGAGGAAACTGAGGCTGCACTCAAGAGGAAACAGGCAACAGAATGAAGAGGTCTCCAGAAGAAGCCAGAAATGCCACAGCTGCCCCTGTGCATAACATTCCCTGGGCTGTGTAAAGCAAGAGTCACAGGATCTTGCTGCATTTACCCCTGCTCACCTCTAGGCCTGAAAAAAAGGGAAAGAAAGTAAGGATCATTTTCAAGGAGGGGAGGACACAAAACATCTCCCAAATCCTCCATCAGATGGGGATGCATGCAGCAGTAGAAGTGAGAGCAGAAGGCACAGCACACATGCTGTTTGCAGATCCGTACCTTTAGACATTCCCAATGGCAGCAATTCCAACTGAGATACTGAAGATAAGGATCCACTTCTCATTTCCTTGCTGCTTTTGCTTTTGTAAAATACAGACTTTCTTCTCAATAAGCTAGAGATATTATTTTCTTTGAGACAAATGATTATCAGACTGCTATAGTTTAGAAATGTAACTCACCCCTCTAATGCGATATCACAAATTAGGGTTTTATGACGATGTCTCTGCAGAAAAGCACTGCATTATTGGTCTGAAGAATGAAAATGTGGATTACATTCTTTTTGCTCATTGAAGCTGTCTCTCACATGCAACACAGATACTGTCAATACAATGATTAACTGCAATGACTAAAAGATAGCTAAGGATGTTTGCTGATGCTTGGATGGTATTTGTTGCCTTCATAATACTCCCTGAAAAAACCTCATAAATGACAGACTCTTCTGATTACAACCAAAGAACAAAAAAATCCCCTCTATATTAATATGGCTATAATTTTGAAAACATTGTTTTTTCATGGTTCAGTGATAATATCATTTTACACATCTTGCATTTTAAATCCTTTTTCAAAGTACTTACCTACTTGCTGCCTAAAGCATTAGAATACATGGCTTGATAAAAAACAAACAAACAAACATAGCCCATGGTGATAAACTTGAAAAAGCAGGGAATACACTATTACTAGAGCCACATCCAACTTTTGTGATAGAATTTATTCCACTGAAGTTTGGATCAGGGCATTGAAATAAGGTATAAGTCTTAATACTTGATGTTCAAAAATCCTCTGACCTATGGGAAGACAAGATTTTGACTGCATTTGAGTTCATCTGATCTGTTTCAGAAAAAAACAAAAAACAAACAAACAAAAAAAAACCAAAGAAGCCCCCTCAAAATAACTCACCCCAAACCATTTTTCACTATGGGAGAGATCAATAGCAAAAAAAGATTATAGTTACTTCAGGAGCATCTGAGCCAAGTTTAAGTCCGTGCTGGAAAAGACGTTTGAAAAATGCTGTAAAAAATAGTTTTATAGCAGGGTAGTCACTACTAAGAAGATCAAGATAAACCTGTGATTCAGTTTTTGATGTTCTGCAGTGTAAGATAAAAGAAAATAGAGTCTACTTTGCAGACAGCAGTAGGAACTAGGAGGTAACAGGTTGGCTCTGTCCTGGAGTGACTGAAATGAAAGTAAAAGGAGGAGCCTTACACTAACAGGGGTGGGAATTCTTTTATGCCACAAGAAACTGATGAAATTCAGTGATGCAAATGACCAAAATATCCCATAAAATAAGATAGGCCTGGAAGCATGACTCAGAAAAGCCTTTACTCTGCTTCCCCAAGTCTCTAAACTGATCCCTTGGGTTACAGCACGCCCCATTTAAACTGGGAAATTCAATCCAGACCATGCTACTGTTTACTGTCTATCTTAAAATTCCAGTGTTAATTTTCTTGGTTCTTCTAATCTGTTTCGTTCTCATTAGAGTTTTGTCTTCCTCATTTTTAGAATTCAAGCAGAGGCAGGATTATCTGGGCAGTGGTAAGGAAAAGGCGGTGCCTGGCAAGGGTCAGCCATGGAGTTCTGCAAGTTCTACAGAAAACAAAAGGGCAGTAAGAAATGCCCTCAGGATTGGGGCAGACACAAAGCCAGAAAATAGCAGTATTTTTGCTGAAGTTTTGACCATTTTCATTCTAAAGGAGCACATAAGACTTAAAAAAAAAATCTGAAAACTCACTTTTCTTCAAGGAAAATCTATGAGTCAACTACCAGCTAAAGCAGAGACTGACTCTGTGACCTACCCGGTTAAATATGCCAGTGGCACACTCTGAAGCTGGCATTTCTTAACTTGATTCTTGACTTAAATGCCCTTTTAACGCGCTCATTAGCGAAATTTTCTAATTAAAAAATGCAACAGCTAAAAAGACGCCCTCTCCTACACAAGTCACATGGAACCAACCTGAACATCTACACGGTTCATTAGCTGAACTGGCAATTTCAGATCCCAGAGCAGTTCTCCACCACTTCTGCTAATTGAAAAACTTGTAACAGAAGTAGGCTGTTATCTTTTTTATACACCTGTCACAAAAGGCAGAGGATAATTTATTCTATGGAAATAAAGTTTTTACTGCCTAGAAAACCTCAGGAATCCAGAGGCTTGCAATAATTTGGACATTTTTATGAGTTGTGGAGGAAAGTGCTGTCATAAGATTATCTGCCCCCTTCCAGACACCTTCTACCTCCTCCTTTTTTCACCCCTCAGCCACCTGCCATGGTCCCCTGCACATGTAGTGCATCATTCGGCTTCATACCCTGTTCTATCTCGCTTTTCTCATGCCATGTTCTCACCCCATTTCATTTAAACCCCTCTCTCCCTCTTCAGCAAGGTCAGGATCCTAAAGACACCAATACCATTCCCACATGGAAGTTATTACATGATCTGCAAGCGTTACCCACATTTAAATGCATTTCCCCCCTATGTCTGCTTCACACATTATTTCTGTAATGTGCTGTTGTGCAATTTTTCTGTTGGGTTTTTTTGTTTGTTTGTTTGTTTGTTTGGGTTTTTACTTTGCATTCCTCTTCAGCTTGCACCATGGCAATCTTTTGCTGCTTGTGGACAGACATCAAGCTTTTCTTCTTCACAGCTCCAGAAACCAATCCATATCACTCTTACATCTCGCTTGCACATCACTCTGGGGCTGAGTTAAAGCTAATTTTCTTCACATTAACTGGTATGGGGCTGTTTTTCCTCACCATGCAAATTTATTTTAACTGACAATTTAAATCAAATCAGTTTTCCTTGAGTCTGTTTTGTCTGTGACAGTAATTTGTCAGTGATCTCCCTGCACTTATCTCTACCCACAAGCTTTTCTATTTGATTTTCTCAGTGTGAGCTGAGTGAGGGCAGGAGCGTGGCTGAGGGGCCTCCCACAGCCAGCCAAGGTTAAACCACTACAATACTTTCAGAACCTGCAGAAATTCAGCCTCAGTGAGGACTGGAATTCCAGCAAGCACAGCCAGATCCTCCATTTGCTTCCTCACAGCCTTTGTGAGCCAAAGGATCAACACTAAATACCCTACACTGATTACCCAGAGATTGTAAAACTAATAATCAAATCATTTACCATTCATTCAACAAAAAAGGATCCTATGGGATCCAGATTTATATAATTTTATATTTTATGTACAAAAGGGTCATTTTAAAAAGTCAGTATTTCTTGTGATTTAAAATTTAAAGCATTATGGATGCATTTCTAGTTTAAGATGAAGTTTCTTAGCCCCTGGAGTTATGAAAAAATGTGTTGATATGATACAATTCGGTGCCATTTTATCAGTGCTACTGTTTGCTTAAGGTGTCTTTCTTTAGAAATACAGAAACCACATTTAAAAATGGATGTTATCTTCCCTATCCCTGCCCACAGGCTCTCTGTGTGGCCTAAGGACCATATCAAGAACACAAAACCTGCTCATTTACAACTAATAACCATCTTACTGAGTTGCCTGATATATCTGAATGTCAGCATTCTTTTTACCTCTGCCAAAAATAATGCACTTATCAGATATATGGAAAGGTGAGTTCTCAAAAAAGCTCTTCAAAGACCTGGGGATCACATTATTTCCAATCCCATGGGTAATGGTGGAAATCCCAATAGAGAATCTTTGTTACCTACAAAGTTGGTGCCTTAAGATCTAAAATTTAGGTAGAGAGCAGCCTGCAGCTTGTTATCAGCAGTTATTTTCTGTGCCAGACTATGCAATTCAAAAAGGTGCTCCTTTCCCGCAAGGGCAGGGATGCTCCTGAAATCCTTCCCTCATCCACCGCCTAAACATAGGCAGGGCTTCAGGAGAGATACAACTGCACACTCAATAACCAGACCAAATAAAGCCATTTTTTGGTTGTAACCTGAAAAAAAATAAAGCAATCATCACTTAAATAATACCTCACAACAAAATTTGTCCAGGCACAAGAAGACTGCAACCCAATGTCTTTCTCTCTCTGAAGGAGATTACATCTGACATCTCTGAGCATATTTACTGTCTGGCAGTGTACAAAGCTGGAAGCGCTACCGACACTCCTCTCAGTGAAACTATGACATCTTGCTGAAAAGAACTGATGATGCGCAAAAAAGAGAAGTCTGGGAATCCCAAAACTCTTTCCCTAGTTTGTATTTGAGGATAAAGCACATCAAACCCTCCCTCTCTCCTCCTGCTGTGGCAATCTCACACAGAACAGCCACAAGTGCACACACTCAGCTCACTCTGGAGCGATTATACCCATTAGGACTCGTCAAGGATCCCTGCAGAGTACCACAGAGCTTCGGATTCCTGATTGGGCTTAAGCAGGATTTAGGTGTTGAGCTGATCAGACCCAAGTAATTACAGCCATAAAAATGTGTAAATGCAACCATTTTGAAAACTCTCACATCAAAAATAGCTGCTAATGAACTTAGACTGATTCAAGAGTTCATCGACAACTGATTGGAGGCTTTCAGGAGCCAAAGCTTCAATTCAGGAGCTTCCATTTTGTCAAATTTTGCTGGATCCTAAGCTAAATCCCTGTGTGCCATGCAGAGAAACCTGGAGGCACAGTTGCTTATTCCCTGATGGCCACACATCTCCAACAAGCATTAAAGCCATCCACAGTGATGAGTGCTTGACTCCCAGTCTCTCCTCACAACACTTCTATTTCTTCTAGTGAGATATGCTCAGAAAGCTCTTGCCATAACTCCTGAATTCATCCTCACCCTGCTGCAGGGAAAGACGAGCCCTCTGTGACAGTGGCTATGCATCTCTTTAGGTAGCTGCTTCCTGTTTTTTAATGACATTCTCCAGGGAATTACAAGACATATTCCACACACAAGACCAGAGCAAGGCTTAAACTGGAGTCCAAGTAACTCTTCTTTAAATTAAAGTTAGTCTGGGAAGGTTTACTTGATCTGCAATAGGTTTATTGATCTACAAAAGGCTGTTCTTCAAAGCCCATTGGAAAAAAAGGAGGAAGGACTTTCCAAAAAATGGGAAGTGCTTTGACCTTGGCTGTATTTTTGCTCCACTTTAACTTTTTGCACACACTTTAACTTTGAGTCAAGATGTGTGGTTACAAACTAAAAGGAAAAGAGAATCAGTTGTACAGGACCCTCTGCTATCATTTCACCTCAAATCTTTTCAAAATACATCCTGCTTAGTTCATCAGAAATGTGACACTGTCCTTGGACATGAATATCCATCTAATGTTACAGCTGATAGTTCTATCAGCTAAACAGAAAGATATTTTCTTCCTAATATTCAACCCATTTTTACTTAAATTAAAAATATTAACATGAAAAAGATGTATTTTTCTCTGAAAGTACTCCAGAGGCTTCATGAGTTAAGATCACACTGAGTGCCACAGTCACTAAGGTGTTTAAAAACAACCACACTCTTCACCACAATCATCACAAACTTTGAATCAGCTGAAAAAGGAAGAGAAATTTTGCTTTTAACCTACCTTCCCACACTTCATTTAGCTGCATTCTGAAAATTAATTCTATTCCCTGATGTGATTTTCCCTTGCCCATCCAACATTTCAAATCTACATAACTTAATCTATACACTAATGGACTTCTAATTTTCTGGGGTAGTCAACCACATAAGACACTAACACAGATCATTAAAAGAAGTGGAAAACCTAAACAAAGACATAACAATTAATTCAGTGCAAGCAATAGCTCCACCGCAAACCTATGAAAAAATATTTATAGCATTGTTTTTCCAAGCAGGGTGTAATTTCAAGAGCTAATTCTTCCACCAGTTTATTTTGTGACTGCCACATCTTCAATGTTTTAAAGAAACAGTCTCTAAACCTGTCCAAATTTCTAATTTTTTTTTTGTTGTCTTTCTGTTAACCAGAATTCAGGCAGATTATTCAATCAGTCTTTTGGCCTTGCTTTATTTCTGCTTAGCACCTCTGAAATTAGTTCCCAGGGGTGTTTTGTTTGTCCTCAGAGACAGAATTTCATTACACTGCATGTAGTGGGTTGAAAAAACCTGAGTTGATAGACAGACTTGTAAGCCAATCGCTTCTCGTGATTTGGCATATCAAAGTCAGCACAACCGCGCAAAAGGGAGCTTTTGGTTTTTCCGGTCTCTCCAGGAGGGGTGGCCGGGGCCCCCTGCGCCCTCCACTCTCTCCCTCCAGCGCAGCGGCGCAGATTCCAAGTTGCTGCAGGAAAGAGCCGTGAGCAGCTGAAAACAACTATAATTTGCTGCACAACTGAACTTGAAGCGGCTCTGGGAGACTGGCGAGTTCCCACCCCCCCACTCCACGTAGCTCCGTGCAGATCAGCGGAGCTTTCTGCTTTCTGAAGCCAGCACCGAACTGAAAGAGACACTGTTATAAATAAAATTAGTGAATTGGCTTTCGTATAGAAATGTTAAGATTTTTGAATAGTTCATTTGTAAAGTTAATTAAGTTAATGGTTTTAGCATCCCCGTTATTGTTGATGTAATGTCCTTTGTTAGATCCCC